>CAUYLG010034293.1:0-163677 GCA_963573385.1 Cacajao melanocephalus
CTGTTTTGATTACTGTAGACTTGTAGTATAGTTTGAAGTCCAGTAGTGTGATGCCTCCCGCTTTGTTCTTTTTGCTTAGAATTGACTTGGCTATGCGGGCTCTCTTTTGGTTCCATATGAAGTTTAAGGTGGTTTTTTCCACTTCTATGAAGAAGGTCATTGGTAGCTTGATGGGGATAACATTGAATCTGTAAATTACTTTGGGCAGTACGGCCATTTTCACAATATTGATTCTTCCTAACCACGAGCATGGAATGTTTCTCCATCTTTTAGTGTCCTCTCTTATTTCATTGAGCAGTGGTTTGTAGTTCTCCTTGAAGAGGTCCTTTATGTTCCTTGTTGGTTGTATTCCTAGGTATTTTATTCTCTTTGTAGCAATTGTGAATGGCAGTTCGTTCTTGATTTGACTCTCTTTAAGTCTGTTATTGGTGTATAGGAATGCTTGTGAGTTTTGCACATTGATTTTGTATCCTGAGACTTTGCTGAAGTTGCTAATCAGTTTCAGGAGATTTGGGGCAGAGATGATGGGGTCTGGTAAATATACAATCATGTTGTCTGCAAATAGACACAATTTTACTTCCTCCTTTCCTATTTGAATACCCTTTATTTCTTTTTCTTGCCTGATTGCTCTGGCTAGAACTTCCAATACTATATTGAATAGGAATGGTGAGAGAGGGCAACCTTGTCTAGTGCCAGATTTCAAAGGGAATGCCAGTTTTTACCCATTCAGTATAATATTGGCTGTTGGTTTGTCGTAAATAGCTTTTATTATTTTGAGATATGTTCCATCACTACCTAGTTTATTGAGGGTTTTTAGCATAAAGGGCTGTTGAATTTTGTCAAAGGCCTTCTCTGCATCAATTGAGATAATCATGTGGTTTTTGTCCTTGTTTCTGTTTATGTGGTGAATCACATTTATAGACTCTCATATGTTGAACCAGCCTTGCATCCCCAGGATGAAGCCTACTTGACCATGGTGGATAAGCTTTTTGATGTGCTGTTGCAATCGGTTGGCCAGTATTTTACTGAAGATTTTTGCTTCTATGTTCATCATGGATATTGGCCTGAAGTTTTCTTTTCTTGTTGAGTCTCTGCCAGGTTTTGGTATCAGGATGATGTTGGTCTCATAAAATGATTTGGGAAGGACTCCCTCTTTTTGGATTGTTTAGAATAGTTTCAGAAGGAATGGTACCATATCCTCTTTATATGTCTGGTAGAATTTGGCTGTGAACCCATCTGGACCTGGGCTTTTTTTGGGTGGTAGGCTTTTAGTTGCTGCCTTGACTTCAGACCTTGTTATTGGTCTATTCAGGGTTTCAATAAATGGTGTCGGGAAAACTGGCTGGCCATGTGCGGAAAGCAGAAACTGGACCCCTTTCTGACACCTTACACTAAAATTAACTCCAGATGGATTAAAAACTTAAACATAAGACCTAACACCATAAAAACTCTAGAAGAAAACCTAGGCAAAACCATTCTGGACATAGGTGTAGGCAAGGACTTCATGATCAAAACGCCAAAAGCATTGGCAACAAAAGCCAAAATAGACAAATGGGACCTAATCAAACTCCACAGCTTCTGCACAGCAAAAGAAACAGTCATTAGCATGAATCAGCAACCAACAGAATGGGAAAAAATTTTTGCAATCTACCTATCTGACAAAGGGCTAATATCCAGAATCTACAAAGAACTAAAACAGATTTACAAGAAATAAAAAATAAGCCCATTCAAAAGTGGGCAAAGGATATGAATGGACACTTTTCAAAAGAAGACAAATAAGAGGCCAACAAACATATGAAAAAATGCTCATCATCACTGGTCATTAGAGAAATGCAAATCAAAACTACATTGAGATACCATCTCACACCAGTTAGAATGGTTATCATTTAAAAAATCTGGAGACAACAGATGCTGGAGAGGATGTGGAGAAATAGGAACACTTTTATACCGTTGGTGGGAGTGTAAATTGGTTCAACCATTGTGGAACACAGTGTGGTGATTCCTCAATAACCTAGAAATAGAAATTCCATTTGACTCAGCAATCCCATTACTGGGCATATATCCAAAGGATTAAATCGTTCTGCTATAAGGACACATGCACACGAATGTTCATTGCAGCACTGTTTACAATAGCAAAGACCTGGAACCAACCCAAACGCCCATCGATGATAGACTGGACAGGGAAAATGTGGCACATATACACCATGGAATACTATGTAGCCATAAAAAATGATGAATTTGTGTCCTTTGTAGGGACATGGATGAACCTGGAAACCATAATTCTCAACAAACTGATGCAAGAACAGAAAATCAAACACTGCATGTTCTCACTCATAGGTGGGTGTTGAACAATGAGAACACATGGACACAGGGAGGGGAGCATCACACACTGGAGTCTGTTAGGGGGAAATAGGGGAGGGACAGCAGGGGGTAGGGAGTTGGGGAGAGATAGCATGGGGGAAATGCCCGATATAGGTGATGGGGAGGAAGGCAGCAAATCACACTGCCTTGTGTGTACCTATGCAACAATCTTGCATGTTCTTCACATGTACCCCAAAACCTAAAATGCAACTTAAAAAATAAGAAGAAAAAAGGAAAAAAAAATAGCTTATACAAACTCTTCCAGAAAATAAAGAAATAACTCCCAATGTATTGGATGGAACCAGTATAACCTTGACACAAAAATCTGATAAGGATGTTACAAGAAAGGTATTTAAAGACCACTATTATGAGTATAGATGAGAAAAAATATCCTTAACAAAAAAATTAGTGAATCAAAGTCAGTTATATAAAATAAAATATTTAAAAAAGTTATTCAGCTTTTATTTTAATATAAGGGTGCATGTGTAGGATTGTTACATGGGTATTTTGGACCCAGTAATAAGCACAGTAGCCAATAGATTTTTAACCCAAGCTCCCCTCCCTCCCTCTCCCTTTGGTAGTTCACAGTGTCTATTGTTGTCATATTTCTGTCCATGTGTGCTTAATATTTAATTCCCACTTACTAGTGACATCATTTGGTATTTGGTTTTCTATTCCTGTGTTAATTTGCTTAGGATTATGGACTCCAGTTCCATCCACATTGCTGCAAAGAACATGATTTCATTCTCTTTAATGGCTGTGTAGTATTTCATGGTGTATGTGTACCATATTTTCCTTATCCAGTCTACCATTGATGGGCACCTGAGTTGATTCCGTGTTTTAGCTATTGTAAATAGCACTGCAATAAACATATGTGTGCATGAGTCTTTTTGGTACAATAATCTATATTCCTTTGGGTATATACCCAGTAATGAGATTGCTGGATCAAATGGTAGCTCTGTTTTAAGTTCTTTGACACATTTCCAAACTGCTTTCCACAGAGGCTGAACTAACTAACATTTCCCCCAATAGTGTATAAGTATTCCTCTTTCTCTGCAGCTTCACCAGCATGTTTTTTTTTTGTTTTTTTTTTTTTTTTGACTCTTTAATAATAGCCATTTTGACTGATGTGAGAGGCATCATCTCATTGTGGTTTTTATTTCAATTGTTCAGAAGATTAGTGATGATGACCACTTTTCATGTTTGTTAGCTACTTGTATGTCTTCTTTTGAGAAATGTGTGCTCATGTACTTTACCCACTTATTAATGAGGTTATTTGTATTTTGCTTATTGATTTGTTAAAGTTCTTTATAGATTCTGAATATTAGACCTTTGCCAGATGCATAGTTTGTGAATATCTCCTCTAATCCTGTAAGTTGTCTGTTTACTGTGCTGATAGTTTCTTTTGCTGTGCAGAAGCTCTTTAGTTTGATCAGGTCTCACTTGTTAATTCTTGTTTTCATTGCAATTGCTTTTTGGAACTTGGCCATAAATTATTTGTGAAGACTGGTGTGAGAAGGGTATCTCTAGATTTTCTTCTGCGATTTTTATAATTTGAGGTCTTTCATTTACATCTTTAGTCCATCTCAAGTCAATTTTTATATATGGTGAAAGGTATTCTGCATATGGCTAGCTAGCTATCTCAGCACCATTTATTGAATCAGGAGTCCTGTCCCCATTGTTTGTTTTTATTAGCCTTGTCAAAGATCAGATGGTTGTAGGTGTGTGGTTTCATTTGTGAATTTTCTATTCTGTGCCCTTGATCTACATGTCTGTTTTTGTACCAGTACCATGCTGTTTTGGTTACAATAGCCTCACAGTATAATTTAAAGTCAGGCAGCATGATGCCTCCAGCTTTTTAATTTTTGCTTAGAATTGTTTCAGCTATTCAGGCTCATTTTGTTTCCATATGAATTTTAGAATAGTTTTTTTTCTAATTCTGTGAAAAATAGCATTGGTGATTTGACAGGAATAGTATTGAATCCGTACGTTGCTTTGTGCAATATGGCTATTTTAATGATATTAATCCTTCAAATCCATAAGCATGGCATGTTTTTCCATTTATTTGTATGATCTCTGATTTCCTTCAGCAGCGTACTATAGGTCTTAAAGAGATCTCTTATGTTTTTTTGTTAGCTGCATTCCTCAGTATTCTGTTTTCTTTGTGGCTATTATAAAGGGGATTGTGTTTTTAATTTCACTCTCGACCTGGACATTGTTGCTATATAGAAATACTACTAATTTTTGTGCATTGATTTTGCATCTTGAATTCTTGCTGAAATCATGTATCAATTATAGTAGCCTTTAAGCAGAGTTTAGGGTTTTCTAAGTATAAAATCATATTGTCAGCAAAGAAAGAAAGTTCAACTTCCTTTCCTATTTGGATGCATTTTCTTTCTTTCTCTTGCCTGATTCGTCTGGTTAGGACTTCCAGTACTATGTTGAATAGCAGTGGTGGGAGTGGGCGTCCTTGCCTTGTTCCAGTTCTCAAGGGGAATGGTTCCAGTTTTCTTCTGTTCAACATGATGTTTGCTGTGAGTTTGTCATCTGCTCTTATTATTTTAAGGTACATTCTTTCAATGCCTAGTCAGTTGAGGGTATTTATCATGAAAGAATGTTGGTTTTTATCAACAGCTCTATGTGCATCTATTGAGATGATCATATGGCTTTTGCTTTTAATTTTCTTTTTCTTTTTTTTTTTTTTTGAGACAAATCTCATTCTGCCACCCAGACTGGAGTGCAATGGCACAATCTTGGCTCACTGCAACCTTTGCCTCTCAGGTTCAGGCAGTTCTCTGCCTCAGCCTCCCAAGTAGCTGGGATTATAGGCGCTCACCACCACGCCTGGCTAATTTTTTATATTTTTTGTAGAAACAAGGTTTCACCATCTTGGCCAGGCTGGTCTTGAACTCCTGACCTCATGATCCACCTGCCTTGGCCTCCCAAAGTGCTGGGATTACAGGCATGAGCCACAGCGCCTGGCAGCTTTTAATTTTCTTTATGTAGTGAATCACATTTATTGATTTGTATTTTACTGAACCAACCTTGTATCCCACTAATAAAGCCTACCTGATTGTGATGAATTAGCTTCTTGATACGCTGCTGTATTTTGTTTGCTAGTATTTTTGTGGATGATTTTTGTGTCTATGTTCATCAGGGATATCAACCTGAAGTTTTCTTTCTTCATCATGTCTCTGCGAGATTTTGGTATTAGGATGATGCTGGTTTCATAGAATGAGTCACAGAGGAGTCCCTCATACTTGATTTTTTTGAATAGTTTCAGTAGGATTAGTATCAGAATTCTTCATAAATCTGGTAGCATTTGGCTATATATCTATCTGGTCTTGGGCTTTTTTTTTTAATTGGAAGTTTTCTTGTTACTGATTCAATTTCAGAGCTTGACATTGGTCTATTAATGGTTTCAATCTCCTGATTAAATCTTGGGGGATTTTGTGTTTCCAGGAATTTATCCAAAATGAATTAAAATCTTATACTTACATTGACAGTTTAATATGCCTGAAAAATCAATGGCCTCTGAGACATTTGAAAAAATAATTTTGTGTAAAATGATTATTGAGACCAATTCAAAATAGGATTTAAGGGTAACTTGATATTTTACATTTATAAATAAAGTAATAGAGACTCCCAAAGAAAGCAAAATCTTAACAAATACTGTTACTGTTTTGGCCATAAAATGTGCAGCTTACTCCCCGATGTAACTTTCCTCACTTCTCCATTTTTCTGACTCTGATACATGAAAGAGTACTTATATAATAAAATACGATTTCTCAAAATATATTCTGTAGCATTCCAGTGCAAGTTTTAAAGTTATGAAGAGAATTAAAAAAAAATTAAAACAACCTTGTTGTTAAATACAATTGACTAACAATGAGCTAAATACAACTAATTTATTTATTTAAAAAGAAAACTGGACTACATCTTCAAACTTAGTATGCTAACATGTGCTCCAACATCCAAAGAGAAAAACATCTACTCAGGCTTTCCCAAGTGTATTTGATCACAGACCCACCACCTCCCTTTCCTTGTTATGAAGGAACACACTGTGAATAATTCTGTGTTAAATAAACTTTAAGTAAATCTGAGGATTCGAAAACTTCTTGAAGTTGGTATGCCAAGCACTATACAAAAGCCTATTATATAAATGAGGAAACTTAAGCTCATAAAAATAAGATTTGCCTAAGACCACAGTTCAGGCAGGTTGAATAAAATCTACATATTTCATTTTCAGTGTCTTCTGTAGTCCATATTATATATGTCATAAATGCTATCTTCTTCATTTAGACTATCTATCTTAACCTTTTTGTATTCATTTCCTTCTGCCTTTTGACTATATATATCTGCTTGCCAATTTTTGTTCCTTCTTCCAGGCTACTAAGAATTTGGTAGCTTATTTTTACAATTCTTTAATCAGGAAGGTACTCCAAAGCCCCATTTTTAAACTTAACCAGCAAATCCCTTTATTTCATAGAGGAAACAGAGATCCAAAAGGGCAAGTAACTTCAGACATCCTCTCTACCTCAAAGTATTCTGAAAATTTACTCATATTGTTTCCTTTACTGGCTTTCTCAAAGAAAAATCTTGATTCTGTTTTCCAATAGTTAATCCTCTATTGTTATCTGCACTCTCTAATCTTCTTAGAAAACTGATCAATATTTCCTACCTCCTATTTCTCGCTTCCATTCACTCTTCCATTCATTGATCACTCTGATCACTCCACTAAAAATGTTCTTGGAAAAAATCCCCTATTATCTCATAAATGTGAACAGTTAACAGTTCTTACCCTTCTTCACCTCATAGTCCAATTTGCTCAGGCTGACCATCCTCTCTTTAAATCTTTCTTCTTCTTTATCTCCTATTTTACCTCTTTTAGAGCTTCACTAATCCTTTGATTATACTTGGTCTTTTTTACTCACAAGTTGTCCCACTTTGTTACTAAAATACTGGTATCTCCTAGGGTTTTATGGCTATCCATATTCTCTTCCCTCTCTCTTCTTATGTAAAATAATCTTAACATTCTCTAAAATTCAACTATCAATTACATATTAGGATTCTTAAATCTACATCTTTAGGCCTTGCCAGTCTTTCAAGTATCAAAGACATCTTCCTAAATGACTGCTTTATCTAAATAACACACTGTACCCCCAAATTATCCTGCTCAAAGCTGAATTCCTTATCTTCCCTGTAAGCCTATTTCTCCACCTATTTTCCTATATCATTATAAATCATTACTTACTCAGTCGTCATAGTTAAAAATCCACCATTCACAAATTCTCACTTGTCTTAACCTCTAATACCAAACACAGCATTTGAGTCTGATTTTCTTAAGTCACTTCTTTAAAGGATTCCATTCCTTGTAGTTTTATTATCCTACTGAAAAAAACTCATTATCATCACTATTTGGAGAATATAATGGTTGCCTTGTTCAACTTTCTTTTACAACAAAATTACCCTTCATCTTGCTACCAGAGTTATGTCTTTCAATACATATTTCATTGTATTCACCTTCTGTTTTAAAAACTTGCAGGTTTTTCAGTGTCTACAGTACTTAAACTCCTTACTATAGAATGTAAGACCATTTATTGTGTAGCCCCAAATACCTGCCCAGTCTCACTTCTAAATCCTACCTTCATTCATTCTATGTTCTAGTCATGAAAAGTAACTCATAGTTGTTTTAAAATATCAGTCATCACCACACTTCCATGACTCTACAAGCAATATCTGGAATGTGTGTATGTGTACTTACTATTCTTTGCTTTTAAAATGCTACTCTTTCTTTGTTCAGCCAAAATGCACTGAAGTTTTTCAAAACAAATCCTGCTTATCTCTTCAATCTTTCCTTAGCTGAATAACTTTCTTTTTCATCTAACGTCAGGTGACTATAGTGAGACTTTTCATGTTAAACATAAATGGAGGTGGTAGAAATAAAATATCATTTGTGAAGTCAGAAATGTCTTAATTTTTAATCCCATACCTTCTTTTTACAAGCTGTGAAACCATACAGTGGTTATTTTCCTGTCTGAAAATTAGTTTTCTCGTTTGTCAAAAGGACTACAAATATATCTCAGGGATGTTGAAAATATTAAATAAAGCATAGAGCTTAGCCCAGCACTTTGGGAGGCTGAGGCAGGTGGATTGCCTGAGGTCAGGATTTTGAGACCAGTCTGGTCAACATGGTGAAAGCCTGTTCTCTACTAAAAATACAAAAATTAGCTGGGCATTGTGGCAGATGCTTGCAATCCCAGCTACTCGGGAGGCTGAGGCAGGAGGCAGAGGTTGCAGTGAGCTGAGACCATGCCATTACACTCCACCCTGGGTGACAAGAGCGAAACTCTATCTCAAAAAGAATAGTAAATAATAATAATAATAAATGTTCGTCTATAAGGTGTATACTAATGTTTTAAATACTTTTCTAAGCACTTTACATATATTAATTCATTCCATCCTCACAACAGCCCTAGATGATGATTACTGTATTTTTTCCATTTTATACATGATGAATAAAATACATTAAAAGGTTAATTAATCTAATCAATGTCACAGATACAATTTATTGAGGAGCAAGGATTTCAGCCCAGGCAGTCTGGCTCTAGCTCTCCATCAGGCTGAGAAATGCAATCTTGATACATTTTTGCTGTTCGTGCTATTTCTCTAAGCTTTCTCCCTTTCTGCTTTTTGATCAACTCCAATTCTGGTCCTCTCCTGCCCCCACCAATCTCAAGTGATTCTTCTAGTTATAAGAGTTTCTGTTGTAGCAAGAGATACTAAATCATTGGAAATACAAATAGATGAAGATTAAATGGACACATGGTATTTCTCTTCTTACTTTATTTGCTATGAATAAGTTTTAGCAGAAACCATTAATCTGTAATTCCAAGAGTAAAATTGAAGAGGTTGTAAATTAAGATATTTATTAAGCCTTAAGGGCAGATCAAAAGCAATTGCCTTCTTGGAGATGTGCAGAGGAAAAAAATATTGAAAGCCACAAAAGGAGTCTAAGAGTTAGAAATGCCAATATGCCTAACAATCTTTCCCTTTAGTATCTATATCCCAAGAAAAATACTCTAAAGATTATAGACCCTGTAGCAAACCTAACAAGGAAACATGATTTGATTTGTTGATATTTTTATGGAGATTTGTAAATGTGCATATTTTTCAAAATTCTGCTTCAGTGTCTAGGAACAAAAGAAAAAGTGAGACATTTTGTGACTCACTGACCTAAAATTGTTTCAATCAATACAACGATCACAAAGGCTAAGGGTATATCTAGAGGTGTAGCCTAGCAGAATCTGCATTCAGCACCTTATAGGTATTGACAGTATGTAAAATTAAATTGCATATTCTATTAACGTATGTCAAAGGAAAAATATTTTTTGCAGTAAGACATGGAATTAACGGTAGCAAACTTCTAAAGAGCTGTAATTGTTAGTAAAGTCAATCAGAATTTGTCATCTTTAGCTGAAAATATATAAGGAAAAAAATAGTAAATCCTTATCCAAAATCAAGGCTGAAACAGATGACCAGTGTTCAGAATAGTACTCTCACAGTAGCATATTTTTCATCTTGTATTGTTAACACTGTGCAACAAAGACTGTCAGACTATAGGGAAATTAATAACTGGACCTATGCTAGGGGAGAAGAAAAATGCTTATAACTGGGCCAAAATGTTCACATAAACTCCCTTGGTCTATTTAATCAACGTCATTTTCCAGCATAAGAAATCCTCATTTTTATTTACAGCTTCCTCCTTGGTCGTGCAGAATGTTCATGATCTGTTTCACTTGGAATGCTTTCAAATGCTTTTTTTTTAGAAAATAAAGTTTTCAATGTCTTTCTGTAGTAAGAGTCTTCCCTCTAGTAACAAAGCATCTTTCCAGGAGGCCCATTAATGTTCAACAATCAAAGTAGCTGTGAGTGGACTTTAAAATAAGAAATCTTATCCCTTACCAGGAGTATAAAGAAAGACTATAGGACTTCCTTCCATTCTCAGTTCATTAGCAGGCCAAACAGATTATTTTATTAAAGTAGTTAATTGTTGTCTTAGAGCTCAAGCAGCAGGACCTTGGGGAAATGGGTCATGGGAACGACAGAATATGAGTTGAACACTGGGAGCTGGGGATCCAAGACAACAGCATGAGCCTTAGTTGACTGAGAGTGTGATGAAGGCAAGTCTTGAACAACAGGCATCTGTCATAGCTGCTTAATTGAGGCCTATAATTCTAAAAAAGTTTATCTGGCTGGTTGTATAGGATTGTGATTGCAAGTCAGCAAAGCATGTTCCCACTGGCCTGAAAGACAGAAACATCCAACTTAAGAACAGTCTAGGGGAGTTGTAGGCAGCCTCCAGGAACTGAGAGCAGATTCAAGCCAACAGCCAGCAAGAAAATGGGGACCTCAGTCTTGCAACCACAAGAAACTGAATTTTACCAACATGAGTGACCTTGGAAATTAGTTTTGGCACCACATCTTCCAGATAAGAACACAGCTCAGCCAACACTTTGATTTCAGCATGAGAGAACATAAGCAGATAACCCAGCCACTCTGTGTCCTGACGTGATTTACAGAACTGTGAGATAATAAATGGATTTTGTTTTAGCTGCTGTATTTGCAGTAAATTTTTCACACAGAAATGGGAACTAATACAGTTGAGAAAGTGATGATGATAATACTAAGAAGTAACCGTAAGGAACAGGAAGCCTACACATGCTGGCATTAGACTTCAGGAGTAGAGGCAATAGCTTACTAGGATTTAAACTCTCTTCAGACATGATATTTCAAATAGCAATTTGATAGAAGGTAACATAAGGTAGAACACGGAAGAACAATATAGTTGTATAACTAAAGTTGACTTTTTGTATGGTGTTTTCCCTGATGTAAAGAAAAAAAAATCTAAAAACACTGAATTGACTTTTGTTCCATGAAACTGAAGAGAAGCATTTCATAGAACTGTTCTCTAGCCTTTCTGTGTGTTAGAATTATCCAGGGAGATTTGAATAATCACAAAGATTAGGCTACTCTCCTTCCAGTAAATCAGAATCCTTGGAAGTAGGACCCAAGCTTAAGTATGATCTTATAAACTGCTCCAATTTTTTCAACCAATGAACAGTTCAGTTTGAGAACCAGTGCTAAAAAGTTCATATCCCCAAAACTGAAGACTTTTGTTCTATTCTAATTTGCAGAGGAAATTCAACTGAAAATTATCATTGAATTTTCATTCAGAAAAATAATAGGTAATACCTGACAAGTACTTACTATTTATATGTTTTTAAGTATTTTCCAACGAATGAATAACTTGCTCAAAGACACAAAGGAAGTGAATACTCAAGAATGTAACAGCAGTTGCTATCCCCACAGTCCCCAATGCTAAATCTCTTCTCTATGATGCCTGCATTTATCCAGAGTGTTATGTTTTCCCTCATCACCTGCAGATGAAAAGCAGACAGGATTTTCTGTAGCAATTTTTTCTCTCAGTCACGTTTCCCCAAATATGTGAAACAAAGCTATTGAGGCTTTTCCCAAAAAGATTAAATGCCCAAATAAACCTTCCTGACTCTTTAATAACTATTTGATACAAAGGTACCTGTTACTCACTTAGGACCTATAATTAGGACAACATCTCTTCTTACCTAGGGTAAGTCAAAAGCGACGAGATATTCAAACAATATATAATACGTTTCTCAAGAAAATTGCATAAGAAAGCTTCTGTGATGATCAAATGAAAGAGATTGCAGAGAAGTTAATGCAACTAATTATTGGATGGCAGAAGCAATATTGCCTTCATATCCCTTCACTTTTGAGAAAATTTGTGATGGAGATCATATTCATAAGCATTGTTCATTCTGTTACCAATGGCTAGATTTAAACTCTTTTAAAGACAGATTTGTATTCACAAAATTTTCAGTAGAAGTGTCCTGATTTCTGGGTTTAATTAATTCATCAAACACCTTATGGTGTATGGACAGCTTAGAGGTACAATACACAGTACTTATTCTGAAGGATACTAATTAATAGAAACAGACCATCAAAGAGATTATAACCTAGAGGAGAAAATAAGCAAAAGGTACACACACAAAGCTAAACCTGATAATTATAATAGTAAAGCATCAGGAAAATATGCCATAGGAGTTCAAACAAAGAGATACAACTTTCAAACAGGCAAAATTAAAGAAGGGTCTATGAGTATTTTTATTTCAGTCATTTACTTGCAGTATCATGGTGTATAGAAAAAAAAAGTCACTTGCAGATATTAGAAAATAATAATTATTATGCTTGCTCTTTAAGAATTGCATGAGAATCTATTTTGGCCTTTCATTAGTATTTACTTTTTATTATTAAAAATTTAAAGAAGTTCTTTGTGACATTGCAGTTTCATCCATAAAGCATGTGTTCCAAATACAGAGCTTTATAGGAGAAACGGCTACAAAGCTTGATTTCCGTGCATTCGCATTTTCAGTGTCTAAAGCTCTAATCTTTGAAAATTCCACTTGTAAATTCTTAATTTTATGAAATCATTTGTCTTAAATATACATGTTGACATTGTCCATTGAGGCCTAATATACTGTAAAGTAAAATTTATTATATCTTCTATTTTATAAATGAGGAAACAACAGGGAGTTTGTCTTCCTAAAATAACCCAGTGAGTGACACCACATGATTAGTATCAGGGATCATAAGTACCCTCTAACAGAGTAATGTGTAGCTCACCGCATTATGGTCCTATCCCTTCTCTTCTCTGCCCGCTAACTTCTCATGAGGATCACAGGACAGAGAGCCTAAAAGCATTAATAAATAATCCTTGTGCTATTAATTGGCATTAAATAGGATGACTCATGTTGAGAAATATGGGAATTTATTTGTAGCCTTTATTGTGTGAAATATTAATATGTAATTTTCATCCCAGAAAAGAGACAAGGAAATGTGTTGAAAAGAACAGGTAACTCATCCAGGAGAGAGTGTTGCTTATGGTAGAGAGATATAGGCTGGGTAGAATGCTCAAGTGAAAGAAGGAATTAAAAGAACAAATGAAAACAGTGAAACTATTTATAAAATTAATAAGTAAAAAGATCAAATGGCCATAGTTTGCAGAGCTTAGAAGGCTAAAAGAAAGACTTCCACAGAAAGCCATTGTCAAACAGGGCGCTTAAATATTTAATTTTAACACAATGGTTAAAGAAAGACTAAGAATTTTCTGTCATTTTTGACTCTGAAGCAAGGAACAGGCATCCTAATTCATAAGAAGTAAATATTAAAAAGAGAATCATCAAAACTTAAGTAAACAGAAATTCCATCAAATTCAAGAGGAATTCATTTGCCATTTTAGTTAAGCATTAATACCAGCTCCTTTTAAATATACACTGTGTAGGTCACCCTCTGAAGGTTCTCTGAAAAATAAACCTGCAAAAGGCAGATTAATTGGAGAAAAGGTATACAAATTTATTTAACATGTATATACAGAAGCCTTCAGAATGCAGACCCAAAGATACAGAGAAAATTGTCAGTTTTGATGCTAAGGTTCAACAAAATATGGACAGTCATGTAGAAATATGATTGGACGAAAAGCATATGATCTAATGCTAATAAACTGAGCGGGGAAACCCAGCAAGACCTGTCTGTCTAGAGTCGTCTTGGCTTCACTAAGCATGCATTTCTTCCTTCTGGGTGTGGGGCAGGACCTTCTCTGGAATGGGAGTCTCTGGAAGTTGCTATCTGAGCACATCAGAATACAGTGGTAAATACATTTTTCCTTATTAAATATATTTATATCAAATTTGCTATAAAATGGGTATCTTTAATATTTCAGAGTTTGCATTCAGTTATTCTCAGCCTGCTTTAAAAAAAAACACGTTTTTAATGCTCTACATTTTAAAAAGTATATATATTTTTTATTTAAAGGACACATTTATATTTATCTTCTGACTGTTGCAAAAAATTAACATTGATTACAGAGTTATATATAAACAGAATGGAGAAAATATATACAAAATAATATTAGATTCAAATAATTATTTCAGCTACAACACTGCTCAGTGAACATAAAATGAGTAAACAGCATCCTCTTAGAATATGACTTTAACAGGGCATAGGTTTCATTCAGTATCATTGCATTTTGTATGTGATCACCAAAACAACACAATAACTAGCAGAGAAGTTGTATAATTAACTACTTGAAAATGAGCATTTTATTGCATTCGCTTATTAATAGCATGGCCTTCCTCTCCTACAGTACAAAGCCCTATGTCTGATTTATGACTTTGTTTCTCAAACCTGGCATATATTTAGCAAATGAGTAAATGGGCATGATAAAACTCTTTAACAGAAATGGACCAATTGATGCTATGAAGACAACAAGCATAAAAAATGTAGAGTCATAGATTCCAAACTCAATACAGAACTTGCCTGTTTCAAACCATATTAATATTCATTACCATTAAAGCAGAATTCAGTCTCTCTGAATTTTAAAAAAAATTCCAGAATTTTAAAACATAAAAACAGAGGCAAATTTCATTCAATTTAATGAAACTTAATACTTAAAAAAAAAATAGAAACCTTATCAAAAAGTAGCATGGACTTTAATTTACAAAGTATAGATTTCTATGATGAAGGAAAAAGTATACTTTAAAAATATTAATACAGACTTTCCCTTCTGGCAAAGAAGAGACCACATTTAACCTTTTAACTTCCTACCTGAAATAAATTTGGGGGAAAAAAATACAGTCAAAATAGCTGAAAAAAGAAACAATTTTCAAGAAAATGGACATCAGGCAAATAAGGACAGTGATCCCTAAAAGAAGGGAAACAAAAGAGATGAACCCTAAGATTGTCCAATTTAACTGTTTTAAGAGTTTTCGGTCTGCAGGGTATGGAAACCCAGGAATCAACAAGATAGACATGGAAGTGTAGGAGAGCCAAAGCAGCCAGTTCACAGAGAGTACCAGAGAAGAGAGAACAGCACAGAGACAGAACTCTGAGATCTGCAAAGGGTCTTCCTCACTTCTTTGAGTACTGCTCAGTACATGCATTAAAAAAATATTGTCTAAGACTGGAAAAATAACTTGTAGAAAAGATAAAGAAAATGACAAATATTGCACAAAGCCAGGAATGTTTTCTTTTCTCACTAGCCAGAGTAGAAAACTTAATTGTTGAACTTAGGAAGAAGGGTTTTATCTTAGTAATGTGGAAAATTAAACAAACATGTTGTTCTGGTACAGCCTAACAAACTTTAAAGCAGAACCTGCAGGAATAAAAGCTTTTATTCCAGAAATACAAGTTTGTTTTTAACACTTTAAAAATGATCAGCGTAATTCACCATATTAACAGACTAAAGAAGGAAGAACATATGATCATCTCCATAGATGCAGAAAAAGCATTCGATAAAATCCAATATCCATTTCTAACAAAAACTCTAAACAAAGAATAGAAAGAAACTTTAAATGCTTCCTGCCTAGATCTGGAACAAAGCCACATCCATTATGATCACTTTCATTCAGCATTGTACTAAGGTCCTAGACAATGCAATAAGGCCAAAAAATGAAATTAAAGGCACACAGATTGCAAAGGAAAATAAATTTTTTTACTCTCATACATGATTGTCTATGTAGAAAAATATGAAATCTGCAAAAATACTTCTAGAAATAAGTTAGTTTAGCAAGTTTACAAAATACAGGATTAATATAAAAACCTATCATATCTTTTATACTGGCACAAAATAATTAGAAGTTAAAATTATTAAATTATAATTTGTAAATCAAAAACATAAAATTTTTAGAAATAATTCTGACGAAAGCTGTGCAAAATCTGTACACTGAAAACTACCAAACTCTGTTGAGGGAAATCGAGGAAGAACAAAATAAATTAGAAGATATACTGTGTCTATAAATCAAACAACTCAATTTTTTTAAGATGTTACTTTCCTCCACACTGAGCTACATACTTAAAGCAAATCCAGATCACAATCTTTTTTTTAACATATGGAAATTAACAAGCTGATTCTAAAATTGACCTGGAAATAGAAAGGACCAGTAAATAGCCAAACCGACTTTGGAAAAGAACAACAGTTTGCAAGATTTGCACTATACTTTTCAAGACTCATTATAAAGCTATGGTAATCAAGACAATGATTTTTAAGATAGACAAATAGATTAGTTAAACAGAAAAGAAATTCTAGAAATAAATTCAAACATATCCAAACGATTGATTTTTGACAAAACCAAAGGCCATTGAATGAAAAAAAAGGATAGTGTTTTCAACAAATGATGCTGGATGTGTTTGGCCGCAGAAAAAATTAGCATATATATCATAAGCAATAATAAAAAATAACAAATTTCTCCTAAGAACAGTGGCTGACAATTAGGAAAGCTGACTGCCAATCTAATTAATAGGCCCTATCTCAGTATACATTTATTTATTAATTTTTTTCAGATACCACACAGTGCCTGACATCAGTTTTATTAATCATCTTGTCAGCAATGGGCTCTGCACAGGATTAAAAGCAAATTCATGTCCCAAAGGAAAGAAATAGCACGCCACTTCTCAGCAACACGTCAATCTTCAGAAACCATAATCTCTGCTATCAACAGGTCTGTTGATTAGATCATCAAACACTATGTAGTTAGTTGTGAGGCACATGCTTTACAGAGGGAGAGCAATAAAGGATTATGTAGAAATTTAGGAATGTAAGAAAAATAAAATGCAAAATATTGCAGGAACTATCACAATTAAAATTTATACAGACATATTCAGGCACAATAAGTTTCATACAATACACCAATCCCTAATATCCTACCAAATACAACCTCCATGACTGCAGGAATTTTTGTCTATTACGCTTACTACTGAGACAGAGATAAAAATATTTTCTTAGGAATGAATAAATAATCATGTTTTGACCTCAATGACATTATGAGTAAATTTACATTAAAATTTTAAGAGTAATTTAGAAATATACACACACATGATCCAATCCTCATTATTTGCAGATTCTGTATTTTCAAATTTGTCTTCTTGATAAAATTTATCTGTAATCAAAACCAATGCACTTGGCACTTACAAAGACATTTGCACAGGGGCAAAATATTTGAGTTGCCTGAGAGCTGCACGTTCCCAACTGAGGTCGAACAAGGAAATACTCTTCCATGTTGTTTCAGTTTCCATACTGTAAATACGTGTCTTACTCATGATCTATTTAGTACCACATTTTTTGCATTTCTGTACTTATTGTTGGTGATTTTGCTGTTTTAAATGGCCCCCAACATGGTGCGGAAGTGCAATCTTGTGTTTCCAAGCACAAGAAGACTGTGATGGGTCTTACAGAGAAAATATTTGTTAGTTAATCTGCATTCAAGTGTGAATTATAGTGCTATTGACTGTGAGTTAAATGTTAATGAATCAACAAACAGTATATCCAGAAAAAGGAAGAGGAAATTTGCTGATTTGTACATAAGACCATTCTAGAAAGTGTTGAAGTAATATTCATAGCATATAATGAAGCTCTGAAACAGTTGGGGGAAAAAACAGCTAAATTTTTAAATTCATGAGATGACAACTGATTAGAAAAAAGCATAGTGGACAGCATTGTTGTAAGGTTCAAAGTCAAGGAAAATTACAGTAATGTTACCCAAGGTCAGGAAAATGTTAAATCCTTCTCAGCTAGCGCTGTCTGTCTCACACATTTCAAAAGGTGATATGGTGTGAAAAATGCTAAACTTGCAGGCAAGCAGGTTGCTCAGTTCAGGAGGCAGCAAAAGAATGTTGAAAATATCTGCTAAGTGTTATACAGGAAGAGGGTCATGTGGAAGAGCAAGATTTTAATGCTATTACGACTGTCTTATTTTACATGGACTTGGGCAAAGGAACCTATATAACACAAATGACCTCCAAAGCCTCTGGCTCTAAATCATTCAAAGCCTGTTCAATCAATTATATGTAGAATATACATATATATATATATATATAAAGCATCTTATAAACATAAGATGCTTTAAACAGAATGACACATAAAACAAGGTTATACATTGAGTGGCTGATGAAAATATGATCAGAGACTCACAGGAATCAAACCTTCTATTTCTCCTAGGGGCAGTGGTTCCATATTTGCTAATTCAATGCTCATGACAGCTTTAAAACTTAACTACCATGGATAATGTAATAATTGACACTGTGTGTTTGTGGGTGTGAGTGTGTGTCTGACACTAGATCATAACCAATAGAGTTGGATATTTAAACTAAATAAAGAATTTTATGACAACTTATTGTCAAAGGAAAAAAGAAAACACGTCTGTGTGGTTCTTGCTTTGATACGTAATTCTTCTGTGCTGGCCATTATTTATACCTTTCCAGATATCAGAGTCAGCTCTCCTTTTGCGTGCTCCTTGACTTCCGTGGTGAAGGCTCAGGACTAAGTGGGTAGGCCGACCCCTTGCAGTGTGTTGATACAGCTACTCAAAGAGACATTATGAAAATGACATACTAAGTCAGTATACCTTCTATATGTTCTACCTTAATCTGTAAAGGGCAATGGTTTTTCTGCTACTGCAGCTCTTTTAACACCCTTTGCCCTGGACACTCAACATAATGTAGAAATTCCATTTTTACTGTGGAAATAAAGACTTCTAAACAAGAACAGAGGCTTTTTTCAGAGCTTGATATAGCAAGAGAGTTAGCTACTATTATTATTGTAGTGGGATCATATAATGACACCCCAAAGATATCCATGTCCTAATTCCTGGAACCTGTGAATATGTTATCTCATGTGTATGATATGTAAGATATCTTACATAGATATATGTAAATGTAACAAATGTAAGATATTTTATGTATCTATGTTACAGAAAAAGGGACTTTGCAGATGTAATTCACTTTTAAGGATCTTGAGATGAGGAATTACCCTGGATAATACAGATAGGCCCAATGTCATCACAGTGATCCTTATAAGAGAGTTGAGAGAATCACAGTCAAAAGAAATACAAAAACAGAAGCAGAGGTCAGAGTGATGCAGCCAAGAGTCAAGGAATGTGAACAGCCTACAGAAGCCAGTAAAGACAAAGAATGGATCTCCCCTAGAAGCTCGAGAAGAAATGCTGCTCTGCCAGCACCTTGATTTTAGCCTTGTAAAATGCATTCAGACTTCTGATCTCCAGAACTGTCAGATAATAAATTTATGTCACTTTAAGCCACTACATTTGTGGTAATTTGTCACAGTAGCAATAGGAAACCAATACAACTTGCATTTGGCACAAATTCAAAGACAGGCCAGGAAGTAGGAAAGCTCTGTAGTGAGAAAAGGGAGGGCTTCAGGTATACAGATGCTCCTCAGCTATGAGTTTACATTCAGATAAATCCATTATAACTTAAAAGTCTGGTAAGGCAAAAATGCATTTCATATCCCAATAAACCCTTCGTAAAGTCAAAGCATCAGAAGTAGAATCATTGTAAGTCAGGGATCATCACACTTTGACTCAAGATTGTTGGGATGAGAAAGCTGCAGTTAGAGTGACTCAAAGTGAGAGATCTCACATTATTTATTACAAATCGTGTATTTTGTCCTCTGCTTGGTGCTGAGTTGGAAACAGGTAAACTAGGTAAGCTGGCAGTCACCGATGAAGTCCTTTTTGTTATGGACCAACTGTTGCAGAGAGTGTGGTTTGGCTTTCTGGACTGTTGGATGCAGCAGTTGTTGGGCAATGCTCCATTGCCGTATTGGATTATCAATAAAAGTGTCCTGCAGATCTCAACAAATAGCCTAACTGGTATACATTTTATGTTACAATTCCATTGTCTCTGTTGAGAAGTAAACACTGTTTATTTTAGTACTTTAAGTTCTGGGGTACATGTGCAGAACGTGCAGATTTGTTACATAGGTACACAGGTGCCATGGTGGTTTGCTGCACCCATTAACCCATCATCTACATTAGGAAATTCTCCTATTATTATCCCTCTCCAATCCTCCCACACCCTGCTGTCCCTCCCCTAGCTCCTCAACCCCGGACAGGCCCTGATGTGTGATGTTCACCTCCCTGTGTCGATGTGTTCTCATTGTTCAACACTCACTTACGAGTGAGAACATATGAACACCAATTCTTTTTCCACGGAAAGTAATGTCTTCTTTTTCTGACTGAATCCCATATTTTCTCTTTCCTATTTTCTCCTTCATCTTCAGAAGTATGACAATAATGTCACTAAATATAGTTAAATATATATTTATCTTTATTTGGATTCACTGAATTTCTTTAATATGTGGATTGATATTTTTCAAAACTTTTGGAAAGTGTTCAGCCATTATGTGATCGATTGATTCAGTTATCTTTCATCTCTACTTCTGGAACTTCAGTTATACATATGTTAGATCCTCTGACATTGTACCATGGTCTCTGGTGCTCTGTTCTTTTATTTTTATATTTCCTATTCTTTTCCTCAATTCTTATAAATAGATTTATCAGGAAAAAAGTCCAAATAGACAATTATCATACTATGAAAAAGTGTTCAACCTCATTAAAGATCAGAGAAATGCATATTAAAAGCAAAATTAGATTCCATTATACACCCAAAAGAATATCTGAAATTTAAAAAGACAAAATTACTAAATGTTGCTGTTGACATATAATAGCCAAAATATCTTGATCCTACATAATGCTCAGACTTCTCTTTGTGAACTAGATCCACTCTCACATTAATCCTGGAATTAAAATACTACTATACAATAAATGCTTTTTCTTTTTACAGGATGATACTAATCAGAATACTAATCAAAAATAAAATTATTCTGTTAATCCTAAATTCCTCCCTAGTAACTGCCTCCCTTCTGTTAGCGACTTCTTTCAACGTCATGGCTCTAAATATATCTATATCTTAATGACTTGTAAATATATTTTTAATTCTAATATGTCTCTTAAACGCCAGACTAACACTTCTATCTCCGTTTCCACTTGAATATTTTGTAGGTCTCTCAAACTTGAACTCTTGAATATCCCCTCACCCCTGAAAAAACTGCTTCAGTTAGTAAATAGCAACTCCATCTATCCAATTGCTTCGTCCAAACACCTGGGAATTATCTCTGACTTCTCTCTTACATTTCACAGTTACTCTTTCCCCCAAAATGTAAGTTTTACCTTAAAAATATGTCTAAAATAAGATCTTTTATTATCATTGTCTCTACTTCTATCCCTTTTCAAGTCATAACCACTCATCTCATTTATCTCATTTTAGACCTTGCACTCCAACCAACACAGCAGTCAGAATGATCTTTTTAAAACTCAAATAAGATTTTATCACTTCTTTGCTCAGTCTCCAATGTCTCCTCATTTTTTCAGAATAAACACCAAAGTTCTTAAAATTTCCATAAGCCTCTAATTATGTTTTCTACCTCTCTGACTTCATCTCCCATTATTCTCCTTTAAGTATTTAATGATTGTTAAAAATTTTGTTATATAAACCAAAACCTCAGAAAATATATTATCCTGAATATCAGACAAGA
Source organism: Cacajao melanocephalus (assembly GCA_963573385.1). Classification (NCBI taxonomy): domain Eukaryota; kingdom Metazoa; phylum Chordata; class Mammalia; order Primates; family Pitheciidae; genus Cacajao; species Cacajao melanocephalus. The sequence goes on from CAUYLG010034293.1 coordinate 21,848, forward strand.
AAAAAAAATCATTCCAGTAAAAAGTAGTTAAGAGGGGGCAGGGTGAGAAAAGAAAATAAAAAAGTCGTTAAGAATTTTGATTAAATCATTTTAAAAATGAGAAATAAGGCTATTGTTTCCTTACTGGCCTGTATTTAATATCAATGGTAAGGATTAAAATGTCATAAAAGTAATTAGCTCCTTATGAGCTACTATATATATCTCTAAACATCTCTGAGACATAAAATCAGGTCTGAGGCTGAAGTCTTGCATCTTTAACAGCGAAATCTCTTTTTGCAATATTTTGAAGTCCTTTATTTTATACTCTTTTATAATGATTATAAATAATGTTCATAAGTAATCAGTATGTTTTCTGATATTTGTGAGCAGAATATAAAATGGAATGATTTCTCCTCTAAGATAAGAGCCTTTTAGTAATAGTATTTTTAGTATTTCCTCTTAAATCAACTGCACAAAATTTATGCTATCTCTCATGCTGTCTCCCTTATATGAGATGTTAACAACAGACTGTTGATCACATTACAGCTCACCCTTGAACACCAAGGATTTGAACTGTTGAGTCCATTTATATGCAGATATTATTCCATGTCTGCCACCCCTGAAAGAGCAAGACCAATCTCTTCTCATTCTCCTCCTTTTTAGACCACTCAATATGAAGACAATGAGGACTGATGACCTTTATGATGACCCAGTTCCACTTGATAAGTAGTAAATATATTTTATCTTTATTATAAATTTCTTAACATTTTCTTTTCTTTTGCTTTCTTATAAGAATACAACATACGTTACATATAAATATACAAAACATGGGTTAAGTGACTCTATTTTCAGTAAGGCTTTTGGTCAACTGTAGGCTACCAGCAGTTACATTTTTAGAAAGTCTAGAAAGTCAAAAGATACATTCAGATTTCAACTGTGTGTATGTGGGGTGGGGGATCAGGGCCCTTAACCCCCACATTGTTCAAGGGTCAACTGTATTTAAAATAATGAAATGGTATAATTATACGATTTGAATATTGAACTTGAGAACATTCTTTTATTTATTCAATCATTTAATAATTGAGCAACTACCATAAGCCAGACACCACAATGCATATACAGCAGTCTGCAAAACAGTCATGGAAACTCTCCTCACAGGCTGACAGCATAGAATGTTCTCGCTTTTTTGTAACATTCCTATTGCTGAGTCCTCCAAAAAAATCTGAAACATCAAATATTTTAAACCTAAAATATATACAACTTATATAACTTTTACTTGTCAGTTATACCTCAAAAAAACTGGAAAAATCTGTAACATATAAATTTTATGCTAAGTGACATTTAGTTAAGAAAGACATAGTATCTGGTATCCATCTAAGTGCTACTTGATTAGCATAGTAATTAGCATGTGTTAGACCCTCAATGAATATAAGTTGAGAAATTATATTTAAGGGAAAATATCTTGTTTATTTGTTTTGTATCTCAACCAGCTAGCTTTTATTCTATCACTTTACCACATTTGATAAGTATTGTTACTGTTAGTAAAGAGAAAAAGTAAAGAAATGACATTTCTTAAAACTTGCCTTGAGCCAGTCATCGTGCAAAAATTCCACGCACAACGTGCCTTTTAATCATCCCAATATCACTATAAAATAGCAGCAATTATTCCCCATTCTACAGATGAGAAATTTATGATGGTAGGTAGTAAACCTAGATTTTCTGGCTCTAGAGCTTGTATTTTTCAGCCCTCCTAAGTCTCACCCACAGTGTTAATTAAGTGCACATGCTGGCCAAGAAACATATTGTTTTCCTTCCTTCACACTAGTCTCCTCAACCAGTTTGATCACAAGTTCCAGTTGCCAAGTTCAGCCAGGTATGCCTATTACCTGGCTTAATTTTACTAGTTTCCCCTTTCACTCTCAAAGTTGTCTGCCTGTGGATGATACATCATATGATCACCGTACCTCTTACTTCATCCGGGTTGTCACTCCTCCTTATGTTTTATCCAGGTAGAGTTACTTCTTTATAGATTATCATGAAGATGATCTCTTCCACTCTTCAAGTCACTTTCTTTACCTTTTCTCAGATAAGAGCTTGGCTAAAATTTCAAAGAGATTTCTTTGACTAATAACAGCATGATGGCATTTTTCTTATTTTAAAATCTTTCAGTGATTTTGCTGTTGCAGCAAATTACCACAAACTGGGTGACACAAAATAACACAAATATATTACCATGCAAGTCTTTGGATCAGAAGTCTGGTATGGATCTCACTTTGCTAAGATCATGGTTTGGGCAGTTTGTTACTTTCTGTAGGCCCTAGGGGAAAATCCATGTTCTTACCTTTTCTTTTTCGTTTGTTTCTTTTTTGAGACAGAGTTTCACTTTGTCACCAGGCACCAGGCTGGAGTGCAGTGGCGCAATCTCGGCTCACTGCAGTCTCCACCTCCCAGGTTCAAGCAATTCTCCTGCCTCAGCCTCCCGAGTAGCTGGGACTACAGGCGTGCGCCACCACACCCATTCCTATCTTCTAGAGGCCATCTACTTTCCTTGGCTCATGACCCCTTCCTCCATATTCAAGTAGGTAATATCAGGCTAAGTTGCCACACTGCTATCTTTCTTGACTCTCTTCCTATTCCCTCTTTTACTTTTAGGTACTCTTGTGATTACATTGAGCCTATCTAGATAATCTCACTATTTTAAAGTCAGCTGATTTGCAACTTTAATTCTATCTGCAGCTTTAACTTACCTTGATCATAACCTAATATATTCATAGGTTTCAGGAATTATGACATAAACTTCATTGGGGAATCTTTATTCTGCCTAAGACAGCAGTTGATTTTCAAATTTCACTCTTAACTTCCTATCAAGACCACAGAATAAAATGAAATTTCAAAACAGGTAGCAAGATAAACTCTATAAAACTCTATAAATCAACATATGAGTTCAATCCCAAAGGACAAGTAAAGTTTTTCTTACAATATTTGTTTTGTTTCTAAAAATGGAAAATCATATTTTATATGACTTTTTTGCCAAGGGAGCTCACAAAATTATATTGAGCAATATTTAAACATATTTTTCTTGCTTAAAATATTCTTCATGCTGAGTCTTGCCCTGCAAAGGAAATACTTGCTGAATTGATTAAACCTCTAGTGATATACATCTTGAAACAATCAATGGAAAATATCATTAACAAAATTCAGCTACAGAAAATTTAAACAGATCTATTAATTCTTTCTGTTTTGTATTCTAAACAAGTGGACAACTCACTTTAAGAATAGCTCATATCCTGCCCGATTAGAGTACAGAATTCACCAAATAAGAACAGATGCAAATTCTATTTTCAAAATACTACATAATACAAAGACTCCATGAAAATAATGTAATTTACCCAATTAGGGGCTACAAATACTATGCAAAATAAAATTATCTTAAAATTGTAAGATTTACTTCCTTTATGTTACTTTTGTTAGTGCTGGGGTACCAAATAAAAGGAAGCCAGCAGTTTTATAAAACATGTCATCTAGTCAGATATGGCAAGATGTTGTATTATCAGTACAGGAATTTAAAGCTACTATTGTCAATATGCTAAGAGTACTAATGGATAAAGCAGATAATATGCAAGAACAGTCTGGTAATATGAGCAGAGTAATGGAAATTTTAAAATAAGAACCAATAAGAAATTCTAGAGATCAAAAATACTGTAAAAGAAATTAAGAATATTGTGATAGGCTTATTAGTAGACTGGACACACTAAGGAAAGAATATCTGAGCTTAAGAATATCTCAATAGAAACAACTAAAACACTAAAATTAACTCGAGATGGATTAAAGACTTACATAAGACCTAACACCATAAAAACCCTAGAAGAAAACCTAGGCAAAACCCTTCAGGACATAGGCATAGGCAAGGACTTCATGACTAAAACAACAAAAGCATTGGCAACAAAAGCCAAAATAGACAATGGGACCTAATTAAACTCCAGAGCTTCCGTACAGCAAACGAAACAATCATTAGAGTGAACTGACAACCAACAGAATGGGAAAAACTTTTTACAATCTACCATCTAACAAAGGGCTAATATTCAGAATTTATAAAGAACTAAAGCAGATTTACAAGAAAAAAAACTAAAAACCCATTCAATAGTAGGCAAAGTACATAAACAGATAATTTTCAAAAGAATACAGATCAAAAAATATGTCCAACAAACATATGAAACAAAACAAAAATATGGCCAACAAACATATGAAAAAATGCTCATCATCACTGGTCATTAAAAAAATGCAAATCAAAACTACATTGAGATACCATCTCACACCAGTTAGAATGGTTATCATTTAAAAAATCTGGAGACAACAGATGCTGGAGAGGATGTGGAGAAATAGAAACACTTGTATACTGTTGGTGGGAGTGTAAATTAGTTCAACCATTATGGAAGACAGTGTGGCGATTTCTCAAGGATGTAGAAATAGAAATTCCATTTGACCCAGCAATCCCATTACTGGGTATATATCTAATAAATCATTCTATTATAAAGATACATGCACATGTATGTTCACTGCGGCACTGATTACAGTAGCAAAGACCTGGAACCAACCCAAATGCCCATCAATGATAGACTGGACAAGGAAAATGTGCACATATACACCATGGAATACTATGCAGCCATAAAAACAATAAGTTCGTGTCCTTTGTAGAGATATGGATGAATCTGAAAACCATCATTCTCAGCAAACTGACACAAGAACAGAAAATCAAACACCACATATTCTCACTCATAGGCAGGCTTTGAACAATGAGAACACATGAACACAGGGAGGGGAGCATCACACACTGGGGTCTGTTGGGAGGGAATAGGGGAGGGACAGTGGGGGGTAGGGAGGTTGGGGAGGGATAACATGGGGAGAAATGCCAGATATAGGTGACGGTGGGGATGGAGGCTGCAAAGCACATTGCCGTGTCTGTACCTATGCATCAATCCTGCATGATCTGCACATGTACCCCTGAACCAAAAGTATAATAAAAAATTTTAAAAAAGGAAACAACTAAAACTGAAAAATAAACAGGAAAAAGACTGAAAAATACAAAACAGAATAGCTAAGAACCATGGAACAATGTGATACAAAAATCACACAAAAGGTGTAAAATGCATCATGTAAATACAAGAAAGAGAACAAAAAGAGAAAGAAGGCCAGGTTTGGTGGTTCACGCCTACAATCCCAGCACTTTGGGAGGCTGAGGAGGGTGGATCATGAGGTCTGGAGATCAAGATCATCCTGGCCAACATGTGAAACCCCATCTCTACTAAAAATACAAAAAATTAGCCAGGCATGGTGTCATGCGCCTGTAATCCCAGCTACTTGGGAGGCTGAGGCAGGAGCATCGCTTGAACCTGGGAGGTGGAGGTTGCAGTGAGCCTAGATCATGCCACTGCACTCCAGCCTGGGCATCAGAATGAGACTCCATCTCAAAAGAGAGAGAGAGAGAGAGAGAGAGAGAAAGAAACAGAAGAAATAGTTGAAAATGACAGAATTTCCCCCAAATTAATGTCAGATAAGAAACTACAGATTCAAGCTCAACGAATACCAAACAGGATATATGCCAGAAAAGCTACACATAAGGCTTATCATTTTCAAGCTACAACAAATTAATGATAAAGAAAAAAATTCCCAAGAAGTACCTACAAAGGAATAAAATTAATATTTACATCTGACTTCACCTCAGAAAACATGCAAACAAGAAGGGAGTGAAGTAAAATACTTAAAGTGCTGAGTGAACTTTAAAAAGCCAACCTAGAATTCTGTATCCTGTAAAATTATACTTCAAAACTAAATAATAAATAGTTTCTCAAACAAACAAAAATTTAGCAAAAATATTTTGCCAATAGGCCTGTCTTGCAATAAATGTTAAAAGAAGTACTTTATGGAGAAAGAAAATTGTACAGTTTAGAAACTTGGATATACATAGAAAATAAAGAGCATCTGTGAAGGTAATCAATTTTATTTTTCTTATTCTTAATTGACTTAACAGGTAACTTTGTTATTATAAAATAGTGATAATATATTCAATTGCATATGCATAAGTCAAATAAATGACAGCAATGATACAGGGAAAAGAAATTAGCATTATTTTATTATGACAAGGTACTACCTGTGAAGCAGCATATTATTATTTAAAACTGAACTTGGATTAGTTTTAAATATATACGGCAAATTCTAGGGCAACCATTAAAATAATGTCAAAACAGAAGTATCACTGATATGCTAAGAGAAAACAGAATAATATAAAATATTGTTAAAATCATTAAATCAGAAAAAAAAATAGTAGAAGACAAACACAGAAACAAAAACAAGCACAATAAACAGAAAACAATAACAAGGCGAGGCACAGTGGCTCACATCTGTAATCCTACTTCTGTGGGAGGCCAGGGTGAAAAGATTGCTAGAGTCCAGGACTTTGAGACCAGTCTGGGCAACACAGTAAAACCCCACCTCTACCCCTCAACTAAAAATAAATAGCCAGACATGGTGGCTGGGACCTGTAGTCCCAGCTACTTGGGAGGCTAAAGTAGAAGGATTGCTTGAGTCCAGGAGTTCAAGGTGCAGTGAGCTGTGATTTTGCCACTGCACTCCAGCCTAGGTGACAGAGAAAGTTCCTGTCTCAACAAATAAAAAACAAGAAAAAGGAAAACAGCAACAAATATGATAGATATTAATTCAACTATATCAATAATTTCTTTGAACTTGAATGATCTAAATGCACCAATTAAAAAACAAAAATTTTCAGTAGATCAAAAAACAAGAGCCAACTGTTTTGTTGTCTACAAGAAATTTAACTGTAAAGACAAATGTAGACTAAAAGTAAGCTGATGGAGAAAGAAAGACCCTGCTAACACTAATAGAAAGAAAGCAGCAGTATCTCTATTTATGACAGAGCAGACTTCAAAACAAAGGAAGTTATCAGGGATAAAATCATGTCAAGCATGTTTTCATATGCTTAATTTCCATTTTCATATTTTTGGTGACCTATTTATTAATATACATTTTGCTCATAATTTTACTGAGTTGTTTCTCTTCAGATAGATTAGTTATGGGTTATGTTTTGCACACGTCTTCTTTTTCTTTTATTGTCATGGCTTGTGAAAAAAAGCTTTATTTTGATGTAGTTCAGTTTATCAAATTTATCTTTTATGCTAAAGTTTATGTTTTATTTAAGAAATCTTTTGCTAACCTAAGGTCACAAAGTTTTATGTTCTGCTCTTTTCTACACTTTACATAGATTTGGTTTCTACATTTACATGCATGATGTTAATTTTAGGATATGCATGAGGTAAGGGTCAAGGTTTGTTTCTTATATATGAATAGACAATTGTTACAGAATCGTTTGTCCAGATGATTATTCTTTCCTCGTGGAATTACATTGACACCTTTGTAAAAAATCAGTTGACATATAAATATTGATCTATACCTAAATAAAAAAAGAAGAAGGTATATTACATAATGATAAAGGGGTCAGTTCTGTTAGAATATGTAAAAATCCTTAACATATATACACCTAACAACAGAGCATGTGCAAGGCAAAAACTGATACAACTGCAAGTATAAATAAATTTACTCTTATATTTTAAGACTTCAACATCTCTCTATTACAGATAACCCAATTCGGCAAAACAAACCAAAAAAAAGTTAGTGATAACATAGTGGAACTCAAACCACTATCAATTAAGTGGATATAATGGACATCTACAAACTACTTCATCAACAACAGCAAATATACATTTTTCTCAAGCTCACATAGAACTTTCACCAAGATAGACCACAGTCAGTGGCAAAAAAAACTTTAACAAATTTAAGAGACATAAATTACACAGTGCATTCTCTAACAGAAATGCAGCTACAGAATTCTCAAATACTTGGAGATAAAATACCACACTTCAATATAAAACATGGAGCAAAGAAGAAAGCTCATAAAAATTCAAAAATATTTTGAACTAAATGAAAATGAAAATATAGCATATCAAAATTCATGGGATGAACCAAACTCAGTACTTAAAGGAAAATTTAGGCCGGGTGCAGTGGCTTATGCCTGTAATCCCAGCACTTTGGGAGGCCGAAGTGGGTTGATCATGAGATCAGGAGTTTGAGACCAGCCTGACCAAGATGGTAAAACCCTATCTCTACTAAAGATACAAAAAATTAGCCAGGTATGGTGGCATGCTCCTGTAATTCCAGCTACTTGGGAGGCTGAGTAAGGAGAATCACTTGAACCCCGGAGGCAGAAGTTGCAATGAGCCGAGATCCTGCCATTGCACTCCAGCCTGCATGACAGAGAGAGATTCTGTGTCAAAAAAAGGAAAATTATAGCAGACTATAAATATGAGTGAATGTATTAGAAAATTAGAAAATTATTTACGGTTCTACCTTAAAAAATTGAAAAAGAAGAGCAAATTAAGGAGAAAGTAAATAAAAATTAGAATGGAAATAAATAGCATTCAAAAGAGATAATCATTATAGAAAAATCAAAAGCTGTTTCCTTGAAAAGATTAATAAACTCAATTAGCCTCTAGCGAGGCTAAGAACAAAAGAGAGAACACAAATTACTAAAGTCAGAAATGAAAAAATGTACATCTACTTGGGAGGTTAAGGCAGGAGAATAGCTTAAACCTGAGAGGATTAGGTTACAGAGAGTTGAGATCTTGCCACTTCACTCCAGCCTGAGGGACAGAGCAAGACTGTGTCTCAAAAAATGAAAATAACATAAAAAAGTCAATAAAATTATCGAATTACAAGATTCTGCATTATTTTTCCTTTTGGATATCTATAATTTTTTAAAAAATTTAAACTAAGTATAGTTAAAATAAAGATATTTAGCAACAAAGGATATTTATAGGTCCAAGTCATTCCCCTCAATGAAAAGCAAAACTTGCTAGAAAAAACAAACAAACAAACAAAACAAATTTTGCTTTATATACTCTTAAAAGTTATTCTGGAACATTCTGCAAAGCCATAGATGGGTTGAAATAAATGTTCATTCATTAAAATGCACATGGAATGCACAAGGAAAAAAAAATGTTGCTCCTGAAAATGCTAATAAATACAGGTGCACCACTCTAGAACTATGTAAGACATAAGATCAAGTATTAAGCACCTACCTACCATGTGCTCAGCTGTCATAAATATTGAGTGTGATATGCAGAAAGAGAACACATATTTTGTAAAATTGGGGGGAAAAGAAAGAAAGAAGGTTTTAATGTGGAAATTGATTCTGATTTGTAGAATGGATAAAACCGGAAGCAAGCACAGGCTTAGAGCTTATTTAAGTGTAATATTTTTAGTGTTTGTCATATCATATTTATTGGACAGAATTTTTTTAATAAAAATCAGAACATGATAAAAGTTTAAATAAATGACATGGTCATTGATATGGTCTGGATGTGTATTCCTTCCAAATCTCATGTTGAAATGTGATTCCCCAATGTTGGAGGTAGGGCCTTCTTAGATATGTTGGATCCTGGGGGCAGATGCCTCCTGAATGGCTTGGTGGGGTGTCTTCATGGTAATGAGTGAGTTCTCATTCTATGAGTTCACATGAGATCTGGTTGTCTAAAAGGACCTGACACCTTCTCTCCCTCTCTCTCTTGCTCCCTCTTTTGCCATGTGATATGACTGCTCCCCCTTTGCCTTTCACCGTAATTATAAGCTTCCTAAGGCCCTCACCAGAAGCAGATTCTGGCCCCATGTTTCCTGTATAGCCCACAGAATCATAAGGCAAAATAAACATCTTTTCTTTATAAATTACCCAGTCTCAAGTATTTCTTTATAGCAGTATAAATGAACTAACACAGACTTGTTCTCTACCTACCCACAAAGACAAATTATATTTCTCATTCCCAATTCCTATAAGCAAAGAAAGGAAGATTATAAAATTATCTTTATATCGTTAGTCTTTTAGTCATATAACAGTTGTACTTATTTAACGTGTGTATATATAAAATAAATACACGTCATTGAATATATATAAATAAATAATAAAAACATGTCAGTATCTAACAAAGAGAGATATACATTTTTAAAATCTGGAAGGAAATATAGCTAACTTCAACAGTAGTTATTCCCAGGTGATAATTTTATTTAATTAATGGCTACTCTTATTTTGTAGGGTTTTGTTTGGTTTTCATTTTTCAGTGCACATGCATTATATTCATATTCATGAGAAAACTAAGTTCATAAAAATAATCATTTAAAAAATTAATTTATATAATAGCAAAATAATCATAGTCTACCATGAAATTTATAGTATTATTAGCTTTTTAAAAGAAAGTTAGATGGACTGTAGTCAAAGGGATGAAAAGCTCCAAACAAAATACTTTTTATAAAAATGTCTATTTCTTTCAAGGTCTGAATATATAGGCATAAACTGATTACTATAATTTCTAAAATCCTGTTATTTGAAAGAGGATTACACACGTGGTTATAAACTATTCACAATGTTTCAATAAAAATTGCAATTTGAAGAAAAAAACAATTACCTACTTAAGGATTTTTTAATATTTTTGTAAATATTGAAAATAAATTTAAAAAGGGGAAAAGGTATTTTGTTTTATGAATATTTAAATACCATTTTTTTGTAACACTTCAATGATTAGCAAAGTATATTTTGACCCGAGTAGTTATAATAGATCATTCTGAAGCAGAAAGGTCATCGCTATGCTCTATTCAGCCTACTTTAGTAAAAGTACTAAGAAATAACTCTTCTGTTCTTTATTAACTTAGTATGATGAACTTAATGCAGTGGTAATATCTATGAAAATGCAATAACTTAATACTTAATAATATATAACACTTTGTTCTTAGGTGACTAAGTAATGAGGCATGATAACAAAAAATATTTCATTTATTTAAAACTCTAAATGTTTTTGGTCATTTTCTTGGCATAGGTGTGCACACATATATGTGTTTAGAGGACTATTAATAAAACAGTCCCTTTACTGAAAAATTAATTTAGAAACAAAACTTATTTTTAATAATAATGAAGTACGCATACGTATAATGATGGTGAGAGGTATTTAAATAAATAGAATAAATTTGTTTTATTTTAAATAAAATTTGCATTCATGAACTTACACATTAGGTCTTTGCAAAATGTTAGTGTGTTGCAATCTAAACTACATGTAAAAATATAGTTGGAACTCTAAACACTGTTACAATTCACAGCAGACATTTTCCTTCACAAATAAAAACATCTTTATTCCTCATACATTTTAATTATTTTACCAAGTATGTAATAGGGTGAAAGAATACACAAGCTGTTAAACTGTTAGCAAACCATTGATGCATATCTGTAATTTGACTTTTTTCAAGCCTTATGATATTCTGTGTAACAGATCATACAGGCATACCTCAGCGGTATTGTGGGCTCCAGTTCAGACTGCTACAACGCTGTAAATATTGCAATGAAGCCAGACAAATAAATTTTTTGGTTTCTCAGTGCACAGAAACATTATGTTTACCCTATGCTATTGTCTCTTAAGTGTGGACTAGCATTATGCCTAAAAAATGTACATACTTTAATTTTCAAAATGCTTTATCCCTTAAAAACACTAGTGATCACAGAAGCCTTCAGCAAGTTGGAATCTTTTTGCTGGTAGAAAGTCTTGATTTGCTGTTGATGGATGCTGACTGATCAGGATGGTGGTTGCTAAATATTGTGTGACTGTGGCAATTTCTTAAAATAAGACAATGAAGTTCTCCACATTGATTAACTCTTCCTTTCATAAAATATTTCTCAGATGTATATGATGCTGTTTGGTAGCATTTTACCCACAATAAGACTTCTTTCAATTAGAATCAACCCTCTCAAACCCTGCCACTGCTTTATAAATTATACTTATCTAATATTCTAAATCCTTGGTTGTTATTCCAACAATAACAGCATCTTCACCATACGTAGTTTCCATCTTGAGAAACAACTTTCTTTGCTTATCCAAAAGAAGCCACTCCATCTGTGAAAGTTTTGTCATGAGATTGCAGTAATTTAGTCACATCTTCAGACTCTACTGTTCATTCTAGTTCTCTCGTAATTTCCACCCCCTGTGCAGTGACTTTGTCCACTGAATCCCTGAACCCCTAAAAATATTTTTTACATTCACAAGGGTTCGAATCAACTTCTTTTTAACTCCTGCTAATGTTGACATTTTAAGCTCCCTCTCTTGAATTATAAATATTCTCAAGAGCATCCAAAATGATAAATCTTTTCCAGAAGGTTTTCAATTGACTTTGCCCAGATCTATCAGAAGAATCACTATCTATGGCAGCTACACCCATATGAAATATATTTCCTAAATAATAAGACTTGAAAGCTGAAATTATTCCTTTATCCATGGGCTGCAAAATGGATGCTGTGTTAGCAGTCATGAAAATAACATTAAACTACTTGTATATCTTTATCAGAACTCTTGGGTGACCACGTGCATTGTCAATAAGCAGTAATATTTTGAAAGAAATATTTCTTTTTCTGAGCAATAGGTCTCAACAGTGGGCTTAAAATATTCAGTAAACCCAGGCTGTAAACAGATGTGGTGTCATCTAGGCTTTGTTTTTCCGTTTATAGATCACAGACAGAATAGATCTAGCATCATTCTTCAGAGCCTTAGACTTTTCTAAATGGTAAATAAGCATTGGCTTCAATTTAAAGTCACCAGCTTTATTAGCCCCTAATGAAAACGTCACTCTGTATTTGAAGCTTTTAAGCCAGGCATTAACTTCTTTCTAGCTGTGAAAGTTTTAGATCACATCTTCTTCCAATTAAGGGCTGTTTCATCTATGCTGAAAATCTGTTGGTTAGTGTAGCCACCCTCATCCATTATTTTAGCTGGATCTGGTTAACTTGCTGCAACTTCCACATCAGCACTTGCCATTTCACCTTCACTTTTAAGTTATGAAGACAGCTTCTTAAACATCATGAACCACCTCTGTTGGCTTCAAATATTTCTTATGTGGCTTCCTCATCTCTCTCAGTATTGCTAGAATTGAAGAGAGGTAGGGTCTTCCTCTGGATTAGCCCTTGGCTTTGGAGAATGTTGTAGCTGGTTTGATCATCTATCCAGATCACTCAAACTTTCTCCATTTCAGCAATAAGGCTGTTGTGCTTACTTATCATTAGTGAGCTCACTGGAGTAGCACTTTCAAATTCTCTCAAGAACTTTTCTATTGCATTCACAGCTTGGCTAACTGAGGCAAGGCGTCTCAGTTTGCAACATGCTTTCCTCACTAAGCTTAATCATTTCTACATTTTAGGTTAAAGTGAGAAATGTGTGACTCACGTGACTTTTACTCGAACACTTAGAGGCCAGTGTAAGGCTATTAATGGCCTAAATTATTGTTATGTCTTAGAGATTCAGGAGGCTTGAGAAAAAAGAGAGAGAGATGGAGGAACAGCCTGTTGGTGGAGCAGTCAGGATACACACACTTATCAAATAAGTTTGCCATCATACATGGGTGCAATTAGTGGCACCCCAAAACAATTACAATAGTAACATAGACGATCACAATATCAGATATAATAATAATAATAATAAAGTTTGAAATCTTGCAAGAATTACCAACATGTGACACAGAGACAGGAAGTGAACCCATGCTGTTATAAAATGGTCTCGATAGACTTGCTGGATGTAGGGTTGCCACAAACTTTCAGTTTGTAAAAAATGCAACATCCACAGAGTGCAATAAGGATAAGTTTAATAAAACATGATATTCCTGCATTTTGTGTTTGTTCAGTAATATTCAAACTGCCCATCATGGATACAGCATTTTTTTTTTTTTAGTTTTTCTATTTCTGATTCGTGTCAAGGGAAAGGAGGTGGAATATAGTCTCCAAGGTCCAGGAATTCATTACATATAGCTTACAGTGCTATAGTAAAGAAATATATATATATTTCTAAGTCTGTATCCACATTAAATTCACAAAGTAGTTGTTTACTCTCAAAGTAATCAAAAATAAATACCAAGGGAATATAATTATAACTGGTGACAGACACTTTTCAGTGATTGTGGTCTTTTGCATCACATGGGTGCCAGAATATAAATTGGGTAAATTCATCCCTTGGGGAACTGAGCAGAAGTCAAACCATGTGGCCAGGCCCAACAGGATGAATTTAATTAGGAATACTCCAGCATAACATTCACATAACCTCATAAACTTTTATTTTGCTCAGTTAAGCAATAGTTATTTTCAGAGCTCACTCACCAGTGGGGAAGAGTTCCCAAAAGACTATCAGAACTTGTCTCATTAATTCAACCCAAAAGCAGGGCTGGGACTGTATATGTCTGGTGACTTGTGTTGACACTGAGCTGGGCTAAAACAGGCAGAGGTAGTATTGTCTGAAAAAAACAACCCCCCAAATATCTGACCTTATTTAAAAATGCAATAAAAAATAAAAAATAATAATAAAAAAATGCAACAGTACTTCCATACAGATTTATATGGCTCACAAATAGTGTTCAAGTATAGGAATAACCTTAATATTTTTTATTAAGTGTCAAACTGCTCAGTAAAGCTTACTCTAAAAACTATTTAAAATTACAGTTCTGATGCCCCATACCCTGTTTTTTTAAAATTAACTTACTATATCATGGTATATTTTTTTACCTATTCATTATATTTTTTGTCTTTTTTTTCTCTACTGGTATTGTGACATTTTATATTTGTTTAATTATTACTGTATCTTAAGTGTTTAAAATGGCATCTGACACATAAATGCTTATCAATAAATATTTGTTAAAAGAATAAAAATTTTGAAGTTTCAAGAATTTCTCTTGGGCTTTCTCGTTTAAGAGGAGCTCTGTAATGAAAAGCAATCTGGAGATTTATGAAGTCCACGCTGAAGTTTTCCCCACTGCATTCTGACCTCTGTGTTCTCATCATATAAGGAAACTCTAAGGTCAATAGTTTTTCACATTTTGGCACTGAGAAACGTGATAGCTGAAAGAAGCAAGGTATCTTGGAAAAGAAACAGGCATGGAAGCGCAAAAAACAAGCTTTACCACCTCATAATTGTGTAAATTTAGACAAGTTTTGTAACATGTCTTAGTCCTGATTTTCTCAAAATAGGCATATTGTTACTTGGTAGATTTTCTGTGATAATTAAATGAAATTATATATATTAAGCATTTCTTGAGGTTCTAGGCACATTCAGATAGTGATTATTTCCTCAACCTCAAATTCAATTCCACAAGAAATGAATTCCTGTCATTTTTCTACCAGCAATAAGTCCTAGTTTGGAATTCCAGTGCTCAAGCCTGAAACCCTGACTTTGCAACTAGGTACCAGTCCCTATCCTCCCTGCCCTAGATTATCCACCACCCTGAGCCACTTCCTGTCACCTACTAGAAGGCTTTGAAATAATTGCTTGCTTTCCCTCTGCTTAGACAGACATTCTGCTCATTTCTTGGACTGCTTAAGAAATTCTAGCCTTTGCTTCTTGGGTCTCCTGTCCTTTCCCTTTCTTGGGACTCAGAAATCAATTGCCCTAAATGAAGGCCTCACTCCCAGAAACAAAGGTTTTTCTCTGACTTTTTGCTGTTGCTTTCAGTCTTATTTTCCACCAAGGCAAATCATAAAAACTAGCATCTCTTTTTCCTAAGGTGGGTCATAAGAATCAAAACCCCTTTTCCCCAAAGTCATCCACAAAACCTAAAAATTTTACTCTGGCTTTTCTTCTGTCTGTATAAAAACTCGAAATAAAAAAATTATCTGACTTACCTTGTTCCACTGCAGGTCATGAGCCTCCTATATCAAAGAGGGTCCTTCCTCATACCCAGAAGGAAGAAATATAAGCTCGGAGAGACCAAGAAGAATATGGACAGACAGGACTTGGTTTTTCCCATGCAATCCATTAATGTTAGATCATACTCTTTTTGTCTAATCATGTTTTTGCAAAGCTATTCGTACTTTGTTGAACCTAAGTGTATAAATGGGCACTTTGCCCTGTAGCTTTGGATCTTTATTCTGAAGGCTCTGGTATACATGGTAATAAAGTTTGAATGCCTTTTCTCCAATTAATATGCCTTGGCTAAATAAATGCCTATAATTTTACAATGACCTTTGATCCTATTTTGAGCAAGTGTTTTAAACTTTTGATGTTTGACAGATTTTCCAAAATCAAATTTTTTAATTCAACATTTATTTTCATTTAACCTCAAACTAACTTTTCAGATATTAGGATTCCTGGAATTCCAAGAGGGACATATCAGGTATGTTTGCTATGTTAAAATCATGTGGGAAACATTGTCAAATATGAAATAGTGTTTAACTTTCTGTGGTTTATATTTACAAAAATGTATTGTTAATTTATGTTCCAAAATTATATGAAATTTCTAAAATTCTGATGTCTTAGTATGTTATCAGTAATAATTATGATTATCATGTTAACATCATTATATACCACAAAAATAACTAAATTTTCTGTCAATTGTCTTTCACTATGACTATTGTATGATTTTTGTCATCTACAAACAAGCAATATTGTAATTCTTCTCAAAAAGTGGTTTATAATTACTTACAGTCCAAAATTTGCTGCTTCTTTTAAAAAATTCATGAAAAGGACTCTCTGACAATTACTCTTGAAAAGTTCCTAATAACTTTGGAGATCATGCCATTAGAGTAAGTAAAAACTTTCATGACTTTAATTAAAAAGCTGATGCATTCATAAGGAATACTAATCCAACATCAAATCGAACAAAACTTAAATACATGAGATTAAAATGATAAAAGACTAAAATGGTTTTTATAATTTTTTTCATTTAAAATACTGTTGACTTTTTTAATATTCAAGAATTTTTTTCTTTTGAGCAATTTATACTTGACAATTTGGTACAGTATACCTTTGTAAAAAACCTGATTTTCTTTCTCTTTCTATCTAATTTTTCCAGAGTTTAGAAGCCATTTGTGAGTATTCTTAATTTATTATGATATAATTATTTACATAAGTTCAATAAAATTCTGTTTTCTTATGTAACAGGAAATAACGAAAGACATGGTTATTTAATGAAGAATTTGACTGGAATGGAATATATTCCCATGAGACTGAACTGCTTTGAGGAATTAAGGTTGACTTTACAGAGTCAATAAAAATCCTCTTTAAAAGACTGGCTTGGTACCTTGTCTACCTTTACAAGGTTCCTGACCTATGATAAGTTTAAAAAAAAAAGTCACTTTCTGATAGGCCAAGGAACTTAGTTACATGGGCATCTCTCCCTCACAAAAAAAGAAATTTATCCAGGTATTATAGACAGTCTGATGATAAATCCTTGGCTTGGCATCTGAGCCTTGAGAGATTTTTAAAAGTCTAATCTGAGATTCCTTGTAAAAATTTTCCAACAAAGGCAATTTAAAAAGAATCTATGTGGCCAATCACTCTTCTTACATTTTACACAAAATGTATAAAATGGCCAAGTATAGTAAAACTATAACTTATTTTACAAATAAACTGGTCCTGCTTTGATTTGCCTTTAGTAAAAATGGGGACTAGAAAAAAGTTGTTAAACCTGTTATTAGATTCTAGCCTTAATCATCATTTTTGAGTTTTTATTATTTTCCTACAATTCAAACTAAATCCTAAATTCTTTCCTGGCTATAAGTTTCCTAACTAATGTTTCCAAATTTTTTCTACTTTTCTGACTTACAATTACTAAAATTAATACTGCTTTTTCCTAAAGCTCTACAAGCTAAAGATAGAAAACTTGATAAAAACTGTTTAAAAAAATCATTATAACAACTTAATATATAATCAGTCTTTGAGCTTGACAGTGTATAGACTACTCAAAAGTTCCCTGGAACATCTGATACAAACTACAAACAGAAAAAAAAAAAATCTGTTGGATTGTTACTGTGTGTTCTCACTTCATCTAAAGATGCTTCAAGCCTGACACCTAAAAATCCTCTCAATGGACTGCCTCTTAAACTCAAAAACTAAGTTTATACTTTTTTCTAAACATTAACTTTTGTTTTCTTTTGTTTCCATAAAAATGCCTCTTCTTCAATATCTACCTGATTGCTAAAATCATAAAGAAACCCTACTTTGGGAAAAGCCCATCTACAACACCACTACCTGAAATGAGATGCAACTGTTAACTGTTTAGCTTGACTGCCTTGTTCTCAAGACAGAGACTGGTTCAATTAAATGGCTTACACAACAATCTGCCAACCCAATTTCTGGACTGTGAAACTTCTTGGGGAAGTTTTAGACCAGAGAATGTTGGAAAACAGAAAACAACATTCCAAAATGTCCTCAGAGACAGCCTCGGGGGGAAAAAAAAACAAAAACAAAACAGTTTTCTCTGACCTCCCGCCCGCCTGCCTTTCATCCCCATTCTCCCCCAGGGCTGGCCATGCAAACTTGAATCCTTCTTCCACAGGGCAGGACATAAAAACCAGAACCTCTTTTCCTCAAAGCCAGCCATAAAACCTAAAAATTTGACTCCAGCTTTTCTTCTGCCTTTTTGTATAAAAACTAGCAATAAAAAATTATCTGACCCCCATTCCAGAGAGGCTCCTGTCCCGTATCCAGAAGGAAGAAATAAATGCTCTGAAAAACCAGAACAAATGTAGACCAAGAGGCCTTACCTACTCAGTCTGTTAACATCACATAATACCCTATATGTCCAAACGTATTTCTATGCAGATGTCTATACTTTTTTGAACCTAAGCATAAAAATGGACAATTTTTTCTATGTCTTTGGATCTTCATTCCGAAGGCTCCTGTTTACAGGTTAATAAATTTTGAATGCCTTTTCACCAGTTAATCTGACATTTGTGGGTTCATTTTTCAGTAAACCTTCAGAAGTTTCACAAAGTGAAAATTTTCCCTTGGCCCCTGCACCCTCAAGGCTCATTCCTTAAATCACTAACACTTAGCTTTGCCCCATGTTTCCACACAAGATACTTGTTTAATAAAGAAACAACATTGCTTTCTTCCAGCCCTGCAGATCATCCTGCACTCCTCAGCCCCACCAGTCTTCTTACCATTGAAACCCAGGGCCTAAAAGAAGCTTCACTTCAACAAAATGTTTCATACATTTTGAAGGAAGAAAATGGTTTTGATTTAAGAAATACATAGATGGTAGCTTTTGAGATAGACATTTTAAAATATTAAATTTAAGGGGAAAACAGAGCTAAGAATCACAAAGAGCTGTTTCAGTGGAAGTTGAAGATAAGGGAATCATGTCCAGGGACCCCGGCCAAACACATCTCTCAAGGATTTCTCAAAACCATCTACCTCTCACTTTTCATTGCTACCTCAGCAACCTGAGTTTAGGCTCTAGTTATCTTTGGAAAAGACTACAATCATTGATTCACTACAATCATTGGGCTCCCTATAATCAGTCATAGCCTCTAGTTCATTCTCCACAAACAAATCAATACTTAAAATGCTAACCTGCCCATCTGAATGGTTATACCCTTAATTATACCATAAAGTATAAAGTAAAAAATATAAATCGATAGTACTCAAAGTGCTAGTCAAAAATTGTTTGTAATAAATCAATGATTAGCAAAGCATAGAAATTGGGAATAAACATTTAGAATCCATTGTAGCAATTTGAAATTGCCTTTATCTCCAAGTATATAATTTTATATTTTATAAACATATCTGACTATATCATATTTGAAATTAAAAGATCATAATAAAGTAAAATTGTCCCCTCACTATACATAGTTGAGAAGTATTATTCTAACCATATTAGCCTGACATGCAGAGTCAATATCTACACCTGTCAGTCTCTGCAGCTGTGCCTTCTGCCTTCTCCAAGCTAGAATTTTAGCCAGTAATTTCAACTCACTTGTTGTTCACTACACTCATCGGTAAACCATGGCAAAGGACTATATAGCATGGTGCTTAAGGATATGAACTCTGGAATCAGAGAGCAGGGTTCCAGATCTGTGTTCTATCATTTATTGGCTGTACGACCTTAGGTAACTCACTAAAACATTCTGTGCTTCAGTTTCTTCTTACATAACATTGAGATAGTAATAGCTGCCTCCTATGTTTGTTGGACATATGAAATGGTTTCATGCCTCACTTAAAATAGTACCTAAAATAAATGTCAAGATTGTTGTAGTTTTTATTATTTTAGTTTTCATTCCTCGATGGTGTGTTTTCTCTGCCTTCCTTACCTGCCTTCCTCTAACTTTGCGTTTGGCTAGTAAGCTGCTTTAAAGACAAATTAGAGTTTATCTACTCCTGGAGGCCATCCTTGATTTTCCTAGGCTGATTTATGTGTTCACTTTGTGCTACCTCATCACTCCTAACTGATGCTTCTATCATGGCATTTAGCACATGATATAAGTACCTCTTTCTGTGTTTGTTTCTTCTACTTTGTTAAGTCTTGATAAAGACTTCAATGCTTAATACATATTAAAAGACCCCATAAACATACAAATCTAACAGATCCCATTTTGATCCTTAAAAGGATCCGTGTTCACACCATCTTACCATTTCAACTGGGCATGGCTTCCTGGAAGAAAATCTGGATGGGAAGAGATAGCTTTAGTGCCCAGAGTAAGATAAATGGGGATTAGAGCCTCTTGGATTGCCCTCTCTGCCCTTACCATGGGCCTTGAGACTTGCAATAGAA
The DNA here is from genome assembly GCA_963573385.1 of Cacajao melanocephalus. NCBI lineage: Eukaryota > Metazoa > Chordata > Mammalia > Primates > Pitheciidae > Cacajao > Cacajao melanocephalus. The sequence goes on from CAUYLG010034293.1 coordinate 42,455, forward strand.
TATATATCAATCCCAAAGAAACTAGCCCAGGTAAAGACTATATACAGCATGACCTATGCCATAAAAATGTGACCCTCTCCTCATCTGATTATTTTATGGTGTTAATAGCACAAACAGTGATGAGAAAGAGATTTACAGTTTTCTTCATAGTTCATCCATTTTCTACTTATTATGCTTCTGACTATAAGCACGATTATTTGAGGAAGCAAAGAAAGGATCCAAATTTTAAATTAAACTAAAAATGAGTTGTGCATTAACAATGGTTATAGCATTCTCTAATTAATTAGACTCAAAGGTGACAGTGTTTTCATAAAAACTCCTATTCTCATTATAAAATAGCTAAAACTCCAATTATCAATGACCATGTGAAAAAAAAAAACTGGCACTCATATATCATTGATAGCCATAATGAAATCTCAAATAATAGTGCTATCATAAACCTCTTCATAATCTTTATTAAATAGAGCCTAAAAGGAAAACAAAGATTAGTCTAGGCACAGGTTTCCCAGAAAAATGGCTAAAGACCATGCAAATTACCTCAACAGATCAAAAGCTATAAAGAAATCAGGCCTCTGAGGAAAAATAAAATGAAAAATACAATCAGGTGAATTGATAGAGTACTTTTAGTTAACCAGGACAAAGGAGAAAAGCAGGGAAACATGAACAATTTAAAATTCCAAACAATCTAAAATATTGTAGAATATTATTTCAAGTTTTCTTATATGACTAATCTACTTTCACAAGGCATAAAAAAAATAATATCTGCCTGTTTGAGCTTAAGCACTTTTTCATGGCCCTATTCAGTAGATGAGTATGTGCAGGAGCTGTAAGAACAAAAGTGCAAGCAGAAAGGAGAAAGAAAGCTGGAGGCTGCACCACTGAATACTGAAGCTTACAGGCACTTTTGTATCTAAATGCTCACAGACTTGAGGCCTCATGTGCAAGGAAAGAAAAAGCCCCAGAATTTTGAAAATTACAAGAGTATTAATACGACGCATGATTTTAGAAAACAGGCTTTTAAATTGCTACTTTATTGAGCAATTTCCATAAATGATTTCATCATTTTAATTTAAAGATGCAAACAGCAAAAACTGAAAGTAAAATAATTTTAACTTCTCATTTTGTAACATATGGTGATTAAAAAAAAGTGAAGCAATCAAAAGGAAAGGCAGTTGAATAATAGGAAAATCTTACGGTGGTACTTAAGACAGAAATTATTCTTTTCCATCTTAATTTAGGAATATTTATTAAACTCTTTTCAGGGCAGCAACGCTAAAAGAGATTTTGTCTTACACATTCTTGCAAACATCTAGTGCAAATGTTAAAAACTTGTGCTTCTGGATAATCATATCTCCAGGGTTTTAGCATCACATGGATCCGTGTAGATAATTTTGCAAATGCAAATAATGTATCATCTAGAGAAACAGGAATTCAGTTTTGGAATTTGATGAGATCAAAAGGGAAAAAGTTATGTACTTTAAAAACTAAAGATAGAAAAGTTGTAGGTAAAGAGACATGCTTTTTATAAAATCAGTTTAGCAACCCTAATATCAGTAAGAAACAATACAATACCAACAACATGGACATGGAAGAGGTCATCATTTGTAAGATAAATGATATCCAACATGGTGAAAAAGGAAAGTTATGTCAACTGAAACAAGAACGAATACAAATCAGGTTGTTCCTGGCTAAGGGAATGACCTTCCTAAGGGAATGAATTCCCTGCTAAAGAAAGAATGGTAAGAACAAGGCCAGCACCAGTTCATTCTCTTCTCACTTGCAACAAAAAAGAAGAGCCACCATGGTAACCCCCAAAATCAATAGACCTAATGTGCTATTTTTAACAGTTTAAGCATTCTGCTACTGATAGACATTCACGGTTTCTTCTTGTTTTGCCACTGTACTCAGCAGGATATTTATCATCCTTGTATCTATACCCTTAAGTAGTTTTACTTTTGTTTGTACATTTCTGATTCCCACAAGTAGTCTGCATGATATGTGAGCTATTCTTGCTTTTTTTTATCCTGCACATATGTGTGTGGTTGTTATTAGGAGGGTTCAGTGGCTTCATGAAGTACATCTCCAGAAAAGCATTTAATTAAACAATTTTGTTTACTTAGTGGACCTTTCCTTATTAAAGTGATGAGTGTGATTTTACAAAAAAAAAAAAAGAAAAAGAAAAGAAAAGAAAAGAAAAAAAATAGGACAAGTCAAGGTACAAGGGTAACAGTTGTAAATATAGCACATACGTTTTAGGATGGCATAGAGAAATTTTCATAAGCTAGCTTCTTTCTTATTCTATTCTCATTTTTCTTCTCTTTCCCAGACTTACCCCATGTGCCAGTCATATATTGTTTGTTTAAAGCCACTACAGTTTAATGAAATATCACACCTTTTCCCAAGTCCACTTAGCCTGTGAACAAACTATTTTCTCTGCTTAAACATTCACATTACACTACCCCTGCTCCATTCTCATCAGATAATCTCTTCCTTCAGCCTTTAAAACTAGGTTTCATGTCATTCTGGTAGGGTAAAGTTCCCTCCTGGATGCCCATACTTGAATGTAGCTCCATCTTCTAGATAACACATTATCACACTCTATTGTAATGCCTTGTCTGTCTCCCTCATTGCAATGTGATTTTTTGAAGGCAGAGCTGTTTTTTGTCTCTGATAACTTAGTAGTTATTATAGTGCAGACTTTCAGGGTTTTTTTTGTTTGTTTGTCTGTTTTACTTAACTGGATGAAAGAATAATATAGAAAGAAGGCCAAGAACATTAACTATTTAGGCACCTGCATTTAAATGACATATGGAGAAAAAAAAAGCCTAGTGAGTTGCCCAAAAAAGAAGTATTTAAAGAAGTAATAAATCTGTGAGTATGAGAGTTTGAAAAGGAGGGTAGAAAACATTGTCAAATGCTATAGAAAAGGTTGAAAGAAACAGAAAGAAAAAGAATTATTTAAAAAAGCCCAAAGTGAGAACACAATATATTTAATCACTTTGGTTGGCTATGAAGGCTAAAGGAATAGGTGTTAGCAACTCCTGTGTCTTGGAAGTGGAGAATCAACTAAAAGAGTTTTTAGAAAGGCAATTAAGCGGTAAGGATTGGGCCACTAAACTTGAGTAGATGGCGATAAACTGAAATAGAGGCTAAGAAACAATAACAAGAAGTGCAAAATGGGGACATTGTGGTAATGATCAGCAAAGTCTGTGTGAGATTTCTGTGTTCCCGCCTACCCCCCATACTCCATGTCATCCCATTCCCCCACCTCCCACCCTGCTTTACCCTTAGGTGGTGGGTATTCCAACAAGTTCAAGTTTCAATCTGCCTGGCAATAGGCCTAGTCACATTTTGTGCAAATGGAGATTTCTATCCCAAAAAAAGTTTATTCATCATCATTACTATTTAGAAACCCCAGATTCATTTGTCATAAAAAATAAAAATTAATAATAACAATAAAGTACAATCTGCCACTGTAGCTTCATCTGTTACGCTGTGCTTAGAAAAACAGGGATGTTTATGAAGAGCTACATGCAAGACGAATTTATATTAAACACTTCATTTATTTATTCATTTGTCAAAAATTATATATATAGCTACAGAAAAATAGTTTATACATGAAATCAGACCAACTAGTAGGCTTTTTAAAAATACAACGGAATTATAACCTCCCTGAAGGTGATAAGAAGTGGAAAAATCACAACTTAAAGAGAAAATCCTCACAGGAAGTTATCCTGGATAAGGAAATCAGTTCTGCCAGTACAAAATTACTCTTTTTAATTTTTAGATTTCATATTTTATAGAGAAGGAATGTCTTATACAGAAATGCAGCTACTTGAAAACTGGAATACTTCTATCTATGATATAGAAAACTGTATTGATATATTTTTCTTTACTGCAAATTCTAATTACCAGAGCTTTCCTGCTAAAGACTAGTACATTATCATTAAAATAATCACAGCTGTATTATAATTTATATTATTTTGTTGAATTTATGAATGGGTAATTATGTAATATGCTTCTCACTTTTACTCTTTTTTTTTTTAGTCAATTAAAATTTGGTCGCTGGATAAAAATATTGGCAAAAACCACTCTATTGCTCTCCTAAGCTATAGCTTAATGCAGTTCTTGGCATGCTTCCCATATTTTCTTATGTACCATGGCTTAAATTTCTGTTTAATTCTTTAGACTTACAATTAGGAAGAAGAATGAAATCAAATGATAAACTAAAATAGATGATTTCTAAGTGTGGTTTCTAACTTCCTCTGACTCATGATTTTTCTACTTTAGAAAATGATGTGCTTCTTAGAATGAGCACAAGTCAGAGAGCATCATTAAGCTTCTAATAAAACTTACACACCACCACCTATGATTTAAATTACTTATCTAACGGTGAAAGCTTTCATATACATCCCCAGTCTCTTGAACAATGGAGTTTCCTTCATTTTCGGTAGAACAATATGTTCTTCCTAAGAATAGAATAGCTTGATGTGACTTGGTCAATTAACATAAATGCTAAAAAATGTTAAACACTATATGTATTTTGTATTTAGTACTATAAATACTATACTATTAATACAAATTAACTGGTATCTTTGGATTCAATGTCTTAATAGTATACCAATAAAAAAGATATTGTGATTAAAGACCAAATGATAATAATAATAATTTCTCTGGAATTATTAAGCCATGAAAACACATTGCAAAGCAATCGAGATTCAAATGTTGGTGTTTGGAGATTATTTTAAGTTTGTTTTATGACCTCTCAATTTGCTAGCTAGGAAAGACTTCAGAAAATAAATTTTAAGCAAAACAGTCTACGATACATTAGGCATTTTTTAAAGTTGACTAGCAATCTAATTGATTCATGATTCTCTAAATCATATTAGCCAATTATATCATGATTCTTACAAGATTTTCATGGCCAATATCTTCTCTTTGTAGCTTGGGAGAGTTTTAGAATTGTGCTCCCTTAAAAGAGAATAAGAAAAGGATCATTTTGCTCTCTTTTTAATCTCCAGGTTTAGATGTTGCTTGAAATGGTCAATTTTCTCACTGTCAGCACATTATATATTAGAGATAGTTTCTTGGAATCAAAGAAAACAGAGAATCTCAGAGAGAATTATAATAAAGCTTCCCTATATATTTTATCTGGCAGAGCACAGGCCACAATGCATATAGAGCAATAACTCTCTTCCCTTTGTGAAATAAGCTGCTATTGAAGAGTAGCAATGCCAAATTCTCATTGAGAATTACTGCAGTAATTTGTATTATAGAACTATTGGAAATAAAAATGTGCTGACATCTCCCCCTTCCTGGCCTGTTCACACAATTTAATTTAGAGAAAGGGGAACTATTCAGTGAGATAAAGATTAAATGAAATAGAAGATTAAAGAAGTTATACTTTCCTCAATGGGATTGTGACATAGAAATTGTGATGGTTAATATTGAGTGCCAACTTGATTGTATTAAAAGATGCAAAGTGTTGTTTCTGGGTGTGTCTGTGAGGGTGTGCCAAAGGAGATTAACATTTGAGTCACTTGACTCGGTAAGGCAGATTCACCCTCAGTCTGGGTGGGTACCATATAATCTGCTGCCCATACGGCTAGAATAAAGCAGGCAGGAGAAGATGAAAGAACAGACTTGCTGAGTCTTCTGGCCTTCAACTTTCTTCTGTGCTGGATGCTTACTGCCCTCAAACATCAGACTCCAAGTTCTTCAGCTTTTGGACTCTTGGACTTACACCAGTGGTTTCCAAGGGGCTCTTGCCACAGACTGAAGGCTGCACTGCAGATTTCCCGACGTTCCTGGTTTTGGGACTTGGACTGATTCACTACTGGCTTCCTTGCTCCTTAACTTGGAGACAGCCTTGTGTGTGACTTTACAGTGTGATCTTGTGAGTCAACTGTCTTTAATAAACTCTCTTTCATGTATATATATATATATATATATATATATATATATATATATATATATCCTATTCTGTCTCTCTAGAGAACCCTGACTAATACAGAAATCAAAAACAAAAGAAGTTTGGGTGAAGGAAGAAAGTTTTGGCTGAAATAATTTACATAAATTATAATTAAGAGAATTAAGGTTAAAGAGATCTTGAGCTCTGTCATCATTAACTTCTGTGTGAAAGCGTGAAGAAAAAGTGAGAAAGTAAGGTAAATAAAGAGATGACTGAAAATATGAAAAACTGATCATTTGTGCTTTTTTTCTTCCTCTAAATAGTTTTTAAAATGGAGAAACAAGGGCAAATAGGCCTAGAGATAAATATTCTCAGGTGAGAGTTTTCAACAAAGGTTTGGACTTTGTCAGAAGGCAGATGGATAGGGGCAAATAATTTGCAGTACAGAGAAAGTAGAGACTTAAGTGCCTGTTGAGGAGGATGTCCAGAGGAACCAGGCTTTCTGGGCTACAGAAATCTTTCTGAAAGGCTCAGAATTTGAGGAACAGAAGTCTTGGGAGCAGGAGATGTGGAGACCAGCCTCAGCTTAAAGTCTACGCAAAGGTTAGGTTGCCTAGATTCCATCTCTCACCCAACATAGACAACTAAATATTCCTTTCCAACCAAGTAAGATATCAGTGATTTATTACCCCAGCAAAATAGAGCAGCAAGTTCCGAGTCTCAGAAACACTCACTGAAGGAGAAATGCAAACCAAAGCCACAAAGTGATTTCAGCGCACATCAGTTAGAACACCTAAAATTAAAATGATTGACAATACCAAGTATTGGTAAGAAAAATGAAACTGAAACTGAAATTTCAGCAATTTGCACGCTGTAAATGTAAATGTACCACCACCTTGGGAAGCAGTTTAATAGTTTCTATATATTTAAACACATATCTGTCTTTTGATCCAGTAATTCTACTCCTAAATATTTACCCAAGAGAAGTGAAAATATACATTTACACAAACATTTGTATAAGGATATTTATAACAGCTTTACTTATAATAGCCTAAACTGGAAACAACACAAATGTCCAATAGCAATTGAATTGATAAACAAATTATGATTTAACAATATAATGTAATGTTACTTAGTAATCGAAAGGAGTAGATTACTCACACAACAGCATGGATGGATCTCAAAATTACTTTGTTGAAAAAAATACAGCAAACACAAAATGGTATATATTACATGATTTCATTTATATGAATACCCAGAAAAGGAAAGATATCTATAGAGACAAAAAGTAGATATTTGGGGTTGCCTCTGGCAGGGTTTGAGATGGGGATTGACTACAGATTGGCATTAAAGAACATTTTGTGGTAATTAAATATTGATTGTGTTGGTGGTTATATAAGCATACATGTTTGTCACAAAGACTAAGCTGTGCTTAAAATAGGTGCATTTTATTATCCATAAATAATACTTTTGGAATGTTGATTTTTTAAAACATTGATCAGAGTAAGTCACAATGTGTATTGTTTTACTTAACATTTATATATTCGCTTTGTAACAGAGAAGATGTAAATGCATTTGAAGATTTAAGGAAAGATTCTACTGGATTAATAAAACATGTTGATATGAGCAAAAGAAGTAAAAACTGATGAAGCATCATTCTGGAGTGGATGGGAAGGTTCAAAATTATAGGTAGAGGGACTAGCCCTGTAATAGTAACCACCATTGTAACCATTCACTTTGTTAAAGACTCTGTTAAAGCCTTATATAAATTATCTCAATTCATCATCACAATAATCTTATGATACAGGCAGTATAATTCCCACTTTACAAACATGGCATTCATAAAGATTAACAGTATCCTAAGGTAGCAAAACTACTCAGTGGTAAAACTGGGATTTCAGTTAATGTCTTACAGCATTTATTTTAGAAAACTTGTAATTGTAAACTCTGTCTCTTTGAAATGCACATAAACCTTTTCTAAAGCTAAATAAGCTTGTCAGCTTTAGGACCCAGGAATGTCTTTCTCAAGGACCCAGGAAGCAAGTTTTTGAAATGTAATCCTCAAGGAAGATAGGAACCCTAGTTCTCACCTTCTGTGGGTGGGGAGGGGTAGAAGCCTAAGTTTAATGAGTACCTTGCTCCAATTTTCAAAAGTGCCTCTTGTCATAAAGATATGAGAAGTTTATTTTTCCTTTGGATAAAACCAATTTGTGAGCACATATGTTCCCCCCGTTGTGAGGTGAATTTAAGATAATCTACGTGTGATAAATGGTGCTGTCCAGTTCTCTTTCTTGTGGACTAAGTATTGTTTGTCTTGAGAAAAAATACTTATAAATAATGACCTGTATTGGCTTAGTTATACAAAAGACAGATATTTTTTCTGTCTTCAACCTCTTTGTCAATTGCTCATGATGTTTCTCACACTCCGGTTTAACGTTTATTCAATAATAAAATTGTTTCTCTTCTACCTTTGTAGAGAGCTTTTCTAGGTTAGGAAGGGATTTTGGTTTTAATTATATACCCTTAACAAAGATTCATAGCTAATTCCATGTTTTTCACATCTAAAAGCCAGTTTTCAAAAATTTATTTATGGTTTTCCTGAATTTCTAGTTAGCTAATGCAAGCACTACAAGTTAAACTTACTCTTCCAGAGCAATGGAGAAAAGATGGAATGCACTTTTTAAGTGAAATATTTGACATTTCTCCTCATTCTACAGAAATCAGATAATACATAAGCCTGCAACTCACTACCTGGCATTTATCTGACATACCTTCAATACCCACACTCATCATGCTATTGCTATTTGTACCAAATGTTTAAGCACCATTCACTTTTCCTTAATTTCTCCCTTAAATGTCAGCACCATAAAGAATGAACCTACACAATCCATTAAAGAACAAAGCTATGTAAAACATTGCTAATAAGTTTCTTGATGTCTGCAATCAGCTGCTTCCTTGCCGCTAACTCATTTCGTATGCAGATTGTATCCACTTTCTCATGATGAATTAGCAGCTTTTACAAGTGAATGAGCAGACAAGTAAAGCTAAATTGGTTAATACACACACACACACACACACACACACACACACACACACACACACAGAGTTAGAAAAGTCAATGTATTTTGTGCAGTGAAGAGATTCCTTTACAATTCAAAGTAACGAACTAAATTATACATATTAACGTAATGCAATATTTGTTATTGGATTGTCTTCCACTTAAACATGCAAGACCTACACTTTCTCAATGCTCCATTTCTTAAAAAACTCTGCCATATTAGCTCAATTCAATTAAACAGGTCATTGGCTGTACCTTTAATAAACATATTTGGTTTCTCTATTGCATAGTGACATGTATTGACATTATAAAGATTACCAGGGGCCAGGTACGGGGGCTCACGCTTGTAATCCAAGCACTTTGGGAGGCTGAGGTGGGTGTATTACCTGAGGTAAGAAGTTCAAAACCAGCGTGGCCAACATGGTAAAACTCTGCCTCTACTAAAAATACAAAATTTAGCTGGGCATGGTGGTGGGTGCCTATAATCCCAGCTACTCAGGAGTCTGAGGCGGGAGAATCATTTGAACCCAGGAGGCAGAGCTTGCAGTGAACCAAGACTGTCCCATTCTCTCCAGTATGGGTGACACAGTGAGACTCCATCAAAAAAAGAAGAAGAAGAAGAAAGGAGAAGGAGAAGGAGAAGAAAGAATAATAGTAGTAGTAGTAGTGGTGGAGAAAAAAAGCTTATCATGGAACCACAGAAATATGGCATTATTTCTAAGTCCAATTCTAACTTTTGTTCAGGTCCCAAGAAATAACTCTTAGCTTTGGATTTATATCAGTAACATCTAACAATAGGAAACAAGAAATGCATATAAAATATTTGGTCCAGGTAATTTACCTGAACATTAGCAGTTGTCATTCTACCAGCACAGGAAGAACTTGCATTACTGAGTTGAGGTCACCAGTCTTTCTGGTAACATAAAATCAGTAACCTCATGGGTCAGTTAGAACCAACTCAACATTGTACTTCCTATAGAAAAGAGAGGCTGAGCCAAAATACGTGACAGCTCTGTGCCAGCTTTACACATTATTAAAATACACGATTCCTCTCCTTTCACACTGTGAAGGATGAAAGAGATGTGGAGCTGTCAGACATTTGGGACTCAGCCATTCATTAAACAGGAAGTGTTGTATCAAATCAGTGATTTTGCCTGCCTAAAATGACCTAGAGTCTAAATAATCTCCCAGGAATGTGATAGCCATCACTTCCCTATATCTATTTAACATGAAAGTTCAATAATTATCATTATAACTATTATCTGCACTCAGGACTTTCCTGTCTTGTGTGTGTGTGTGTGTATGTGTGTGTGTGTGTGTGTGTGTGTTTGTGTGTGTGTGTGTGTGTCTGTATCTGTGTTTTTCATTCCCTGTGTTTGAAAGTTCACTTTCAAAATTTGTCAGAAAATTGCTCCACATCTCAGCAAAGATAAAGCATCGTATTTGTTTTAAAAGAAAAAACACCATAGCAGAAAACTATCTTTGGTGAAGAAATAACTCGTTTTCGCTATTGATTCATTAGTCATTTACCTGATTTCCAAGAACAAACGAATAGATACCTTGTACTAAGAAAAAATAAGAGATAGTGGCAAAGCTACCTGTCATATAGTCATGACATGGGCAAAGACTGACAATGAAATACGCACTTTGTAAAATTAAGATATGAACTGCGTATTTCCAATTGTGCTTTCTGCTGATATATCTTCAAAATATGTATTTTTTAATTCATAGCCAAACATATGTTAAAACTAAATCTTCCTTTTAGTACACAAAAATCTAGTGTACTATTGGAAACAAACACAACAATCAGGCTAACTTAATCACTACTTTCTTTCCTCCACTAGTAGTGATAGAGGTAGGAGGCAGAGAAATTGCCTGAAACCCACAGCCCAAAAGTGAGAGCTGCTTTCATTGCTCAATAAAATTATCCTCATTCACCATCCTTCAATTTATCTGCATTACTTCATTCCTCTTGGGCACCAAATAAGACTTCAAGATGCACCAAGTGCAAATACCCAATAAGGCTGTCACACAGGCCCTTTGCCCTTGCTGGAAGAGGGCAGCCTCCCCATGTGATGAGAAAAGGGCCCCCTGAGCTGATAACACACTGCTATCCATGGACAGTAGAGCTAAGGGAGCATTGTAACATGCCCCTGGGGCCTTGGGGTCACAGGCACCCTCACCTGGATGATGCCACAGGGCCTGCACAGAGTGTGCTCCTGCTGGCGGTGAAGCAGCTGGCCGGTTCTTGCACTCATTCACTCTGTTTCCCACACTCGTTTACCTGCACGCTCCATTCCATGAGGAGTTGAGCAGGGCAGGCTGAGTAAATGGGGCATCCCTGCCGTAAGTCCCACAAAGGGGTCAAGAAAGCATCCTGCATCAATAGGAATCATTCCTTTTTGAACCATTTCAAAGAGTAAAAACAGGATTTCTAATGGTCTTTTTGTATGTTCAACAACTTCACAGCAAGAATGAAAGATCCATTGGGTCAGCAACTTTTGGCTGTTTTCAAAGAGGGAAGGTAGGGTTGTAGTGGAAAAATTACTGCCATGGCCTTCTCAGTGGCCTCCCTGTGACACCTCCCTGACATGTCACCATTAGTGATTCATGTGGGGCAACAAAAACCTTTATGCATAAAACTACGCATGATTTTGCCAAGGAGACAAGAGTCCCAATGATTCTTTTCCTTTCATGTGAAGGTCAGTATGCATTCAGTGTGGAAATGGGGGAATTATGTCCTGTGCAGCTATTTTTCATCTAACAGTCACCGAAAATCTGTTACATGTAAAGATGTTCATAGTCATTTCTGGATAACTAGAAACAAAAGGTAAAGAAAACTATTATAATATGATATGATATGAGATGTAATAGACATAATGCAGGTATATGGTAAGAAGACCTTCTCAGAAACCACACGATTTTTAGTCACTAGTCTCCACTCTGGACTCTGCTTTGATCCAAACAAGTATTTAGAATGTAGCAAATTTAACTCTCCTAGGTTCCATTACCAAACTGTCTCCTTAAGAATGTGATTTCATAAAAGGCTGTGTCCATCTTTCTGCCAAAAGTCATTGCCTGCATGCAAATGTAGTCACTCCCTATTTACCACAAAAATATCATCAGAAATATAATACTAAAAATGTCATCCTGATGTTGCAATATTTACTTCCATTAACACTTTCCATTTCAATTTTTTTTCAACCTCAACCCAGGCTAATTCAAGCTGTGATCATCTAGGTTCTTACATCAGCAACATCTGTCACCAAAAATAAATATTCTGCAATCAAAACTTAACTGGCCTAGCAATTTGTTGGTGATGCATGAGGCAGAACAGAATTCAGCTTCATTCTTCCTCAGCTAAATTGACTTTCCAGCACTACGAGTAGGAAAGATTTATGTGTTAGTAAATTAAGCAGAGCTGGCCCAGAGAAAACAAAAGATACAAATACATGCAAGTCCACAGTATTCTTTAACATTCAGTTTTGCTCCTACACAATGTAATATGTTTTAACGAGTTGGGAAACAGATAAAAGAAAATACAATGCTCCTACTTAAAATGGAATTTGAATTTCAGATGTAAACTCTTTAACAGCTTAACATGTGATTTGTCATCTTATTAAATCAAGAAAGAACTGAATACTCTTACGAAATGGTGGTAAGCATTAGTAATTGTAAAATCTCTAGTATATTTTCCTCCCTTAAATAAATAATGCTTTCTGCTCCTGTTGCATCATTTCCGTTTACAAAGCAATCTTATACATATCACTTCATTCAGTCTTTAAAACAACACTTTTCAGACAGTGGCTCTGGAATTATCATTCTTATTAAACAGATGGAAAACTGCAGTCTTGAAGTTAAATCAAGATAACAAACCTAAGAACATGCAACAAGAGCCTGGAGAAAAATTAACACTCTCTCCTCTTATACCACATACAGTTGATTCTTGTTATTCATGGTAACTATGTATGTTATGGTTATATAAAGTCACAACGAGCACTGAATTAATGAATACGGAACCATTGTTTCTACAGGAAATGCGGAGTTAGGTTCCTGTGACCCTGTGGTCACGTTTTTATCAACTGACCAATATATAATTTTGCTTTATGTATATTTGTTAAAAATCACATTCAGTACATATTGTTGATTCAGTAACATTGAACGTATGGCCAACAGCACCATAATTAATGCCTGAATGAACTTTATGTAGCACACCTACATTCTCCACAGGGTATAACTTTATCTAGCACACCTACATTCTCCACAGGGCATGTCCCAGTCTTTTGCACTTAGAAACACTTGAGAGCACTTCAGAACTATGCTTGGGGACCATTAAGCAACCAAACGACCAAGGAAATGCAACACACACACAAAATAAACCACCAAAAAACCCACATGTTTATTATAGGGGAATAGAAACAGGAAGGCAAAATGTCTCTTTGTTTAGCTTCAGCTGAAAACCTGTGCTTTAAGTGTCTCAAATTTTTTGCCACTCTGTCTATACACATTCATGTCTGCAAGTAACCAAGCATTGATTTTGGGGTTACAAATAAATTTCAGTGAGTAGGTAAATCCACAATATACAGTTGATCCTCATTATCTATGGAAGACATATTATATCTATCTTCTGAAGATGTTCAAATATTCATCTTAAATGACAAATTTAGAAAAAGTTAAAATACATTTGTCTGTCTATACTCCTAATGTTAACAGCAATATTACAGTCATAATTGAAAATATGTTGGAACATAGATGACGGGTGTGACTGCCCATGAAGATGTTATACATCTGTAACCCTTCTCTTGGCATTTGGCTGTTTCATGCTGAGGGAAACCTGGAGGTAAAGGGAATAATAATAGATGTAGGGAGAAGGAAGAGTTTGAATTCAGATTTACCCAAGCTGAACATTGACTGAACTGATTCTGAACAGATTCTAAAGAAAATAATTATGTATTACTCTGGGTTCTCCAGAGAAAGAACCAATAGTTCTTTAAACTATTTATCCATATATTTATAACAAAATATATACATCATAAATATCTTTATCTAGGTAGATATACAGTAATGTATCACTTAATGAAGACACATTCTGAGGAATGCATCATTAGGCAATTTTGTCATTGTGCAAATGTCATAGAGTGCACTCACACAAACGTCATAGAGTGCAACCTACCACATACTTAGACCATATGGTATAGCCTATTGTCCCTAGGCTACAAACCCGAGCAGCATATTACTATACTGGATACTGTAGTCAATTGTAACATAATGGTAAGTATTTGTATATCTAAACAAAGGAAAAGTACAACAAATATGGTATAAAATATATTTTTTAAGTACACCTGTATAGGGCACCTACCGTGAATGTAGCTTGCAGGCCTGAAAGTCAGTGAGTGAGTGGTGAGTGAATGTAAAGGCCTAGGACATTTTTGTATACTACTGTAGACTTTATAAATGCTTTACACTTAGGCTATACTAAACTTATTTTTAAAATAAAGTAATTGCACTATGATGACAGGTATGATGTCACTAGGTGATAGGAATTTTTCAGCTCCATTATAATCTTATAAGACCACCATTGTATATGCAATCCCTCATTGAGATGTCATTATGTAACACAAGAATTCATATCTGTTAGATATAAATGTATTGTTTCTAGATGAAAAGATAGAGATTTTATATCTCTATCTAAGAGTTATAAGAAATTGGCTTACACATTATGAAGGCTGAGAAGTCCTAGATCTTGCAGTCAGCAAGCTGGAGACCCAGGAAAGCTAACGTATTTCCAACCTGAGTCTAAAGGCCAGAGAACTATGAGATCTGGTGAAGTAAGTTCAAGTCCAAGTCCAAGTCTGAAAGCAGTAGAAGATCAAAGCCTCAGCTCAAAGGCAGTCAGAGGAGAGGAAATTTCTCTTACCTGGCAGTGTCAGCCTTTTGGCTCTATTCAGGCCTCCTATTAACTGGATGAAGCCCACCCTATTTTCATCGGAAGGGCAGTCTGCTTTCCTCAGCCTGCTGATTCAAATGTTGGTCTCATCCTGAACACCCTCATAGGCACACTCAGCATGATGTTTAACCAAACATCTGGGCATCCCATGGCCCAGTTAAGTTGAGATACAAAATTAAACATCACTAGATTACATTCTCTTATTCAGAAAGATGTGAAATACATTTAAAAACATATCTACAGAGAATAGCAAACAAAAAAGAATGGAGCAGAAAGGAGGAAAGTAACGGACATATAGCATTTGATGTTAACAGGTCAAGACTTTCACAGGCTGGACCTTCAGTTCGAATTGGTGTGCACACTCCATGTATCAGAAATAACAATTCACAACATACCATGCAATTACATTCCATTTTCATTGGTCTTTTTTTTTAAACTATATCATTCCTTGTCTATATCATCATGATTTTATCTTTTGAAATAGAAAAATCTTTTGGTCATACTCATTCACAGCTTTCTTAGATTTCTATTCCATTTATGAACAGAAGAATTAAAGAAATGACTTTGCAAACCTACTATGTTCAAGTCTCCAAAACCAAATCACATATAAAAGTTAAGGATATTACTAGCAGGTTGTCTTAAAAGATAGAATCACTTTTTGACTTTATCTCTTTTCATTTATTTGATCGAAAACCTAAAAAAATAGTTACACATATACATCTTTGATAATTAAGCAAATTATAAACCAACTAATTCTCCTAGAGGGTTACAGTCAGTGTGGAGATGCTTCAATGATTGTGAATCAAAAAGTCAGTCATCAGCCTCTAACTCGCCTTCTGCTGACCAAGGGCTAAGACTTTGACACTGAGGGGATTTTTTCATTTCTGGAAATGGAACTATGTATTTGCTAAATGCCTTTTTGAATCAAAATGAATTCAGAGGTAGGAACTACAAGAAAAATCTCACTTTCTGCTCCACTAATGTAATTTCCACTTTAGGAACAATAGTAACCTACTTATTGACCATGCTTTAGAAATCGCACTTCCTGGAAATTTGAAAAGACATAAATAACAAAGAACTAAGAAGAAACATGTCACTTTCAGTGAAACTGTTACTTGAGAAAATAGAATTACACTAACCATGAAAAGTGAGACCTCAAAAGTGGGAAATTTTCTTTACCACCCCTGTCTCCAAAGACCCCCAAGGAAGTTACAGAGAAAAGTATAATAGCTGAATCTGGTACCTATTATGTCAAGAAAATGAAGAAATCTGCCAGGAAATCATCTCACAAAATCACAAGAACTGCAGTCTAAATAGACGTTTAACAGCAGAAATCAAATGGGAATGTATTCATGTGGAAAGGTGCCAGAATGGTCAAAAATCAACCAATAAGCCTTGGGGTAATAAAGAAACAAGTCACTGTAACCAGTGTTGTCATGATCGATTTAAGACTTTGGCAGCATAACACATTCTACTTAAATACATTTTTTCCACAATTGTCTATACCTATAACTTTCATAATTGTCTCAGACCTCTAACTTTCATAATAAATCTTAAATACAAGAAAAAAGATAAAAATTTTGTTGAGATGGTTTGCATTTTAATATGTTAATACTTTGGACAGTAAATATGTGTTAAACATAAAAAAGTTTATCTATTATTTTCAGAGGCCTCAAAAGCAAAAAATAAATAGGTTTTCAAAAGAACAAATAAATACATAGGTTTTGTAGTTAATCACATACATGAGATTACACAGGACACAACAGATAGCTGAGTGTTCAGAATGATTTTTAAATAAATGTTCTCATTTCCGTACAAGTAAAATAAAGAGAACGTTGATCAATGTTTGACATTCAAGATTTTTCTTTATCAAAACATCACCAAGTTACTATTTCCCTATCTGGAAAGTGTATAAATAGAAATGAGGTTTAAGAATTTTTCTATTACCAAAACTTAGAAACCTTCTGTATAAACTCTCAAACTGTTTCTCAAAATTATTATTTTGGAAACAAAGTTCTTGTGATTTTCTTAGGAATAATGACAGAGAACACTACAGATAGAAACGTCATTGAAATCACAACTTAAAGTTTTGAATCGAAGATTCATTTTTTGAAAGCTAATGAGAAAGAAACTTACTGCTAGACTGAAGAGCAAAGACTTCTAAAACAAAAAACAATATTTAATGTATCTTGTCTAAATGACCAAGCAAAAACTATGTATCAGGTTGTTGCAAGAGTAATTGCATTTTTTACATTAAAAGTAATGGCAAAAAGTGCCGTTACTTTTGTACCAACATAATATAAACTAAGAAAAATGAAATCTAATTATACAGGTTCCAGGATAGATCACTCTTTATTGATCTATCCTGGAACACTTGACTGTCAACTACTATGCAGAGAATTTTATAGATTATAGGTATAGATTACAGAGACATTCAACCCAAAGGCAGAGACATTGCATTGTGATTTGAAAAAAGAGAAGTACATTCTCCCTTAGCTATAAGACAGCAAAAAGAAATTCTAGCAGAGATTAGTCACCATGTTCAATGAATTTAATGCAAGAATACTTAAAGACAATCTCCACCTTTACTTCATTTTTCCTTCAGCCTGCAAAATGAACAATGTCTATATTTTCAAGAAATGTCTTGAAATTTTGCCAAATTATCTCATCCTCTGTACTTCTCATATGATTCCTTTTGTTCTCTATACCTCTTTTTAGTATCATTTACTACTAGAAACAAACAAGTAACTAAAAAAAAAAGTTTTTTTACAACGCTATTCTTCATTAAATGTGGGTTAACTAGTTTCAGTAAATCAACGGCAACTGTGGTCTGTTCCTATTGTAGCATGTGTGCTTCAACAATCAGGGACACTATGGACAAGTTAGAAAGTCATATGATTAACTAGCCTTGCATTCAACATACTTCAGAAAGCTCATGAAACACAGTACTAATTAACAGTCAGGAGTCCTTTGCCCCTGAAAATACACAACATGATACAGGAACTGAAACAGGAAAAGTTCCCTTATTCCCCTTACAGGGCTTGTGATGGGGTGTGGCTCACTTTTTGGTGCCCCACTGCTAATACCCATAGGGGGAGCATCCAAACAGGCAGCTCATGGGGAGTGCCTACCCCACAGCAGTGTCTAGGGTTGAGTGCTCACAGCTCCCAAAGCCCCAGCGTGCGTGTGCTACAGTGCACTCTTTCAGTTTTGTCGTCAGCAGGTGGCGTGTGTTAATCAGCTCAGTTAGACCCTCTGCCTTATTGCAAGGACAGAGGGCTTTCTGTATCCTGGGTTCTTGCCTTAGTGTACTGGCAAAATAGGATCACACATGGACCTAGAGAATGAGTGCACAATTTTATTGCATAGTGGAAGTAGCTCTCAGCAGACAGATGGCAGGCCAGAAGGAGAATGGAGTGGGAAGGTGGTCTTCCCCTACGGTCGGGCCACCCGGTAGCCGGGCTCTTCTCTGACCACCCTTGGCCAATCTCCAACTCATGTCACTATAATGGCCTGCCAGTGTCTGCTGGTGTCTGTCAGTGTGTTCTTCTGCCAGTGTGTTCCTCTCAACATCCAGCCATTTGTGTCTGTTCCCACTAAGGTTTTGGGGTTTTTAAAGGCACACGATGGAGGCATGGCAGACCAGGGTTGTCTTGGAAAATGCAACATTTGGGCATGAAAACAGGAGTGCCTGTCCTCACCTAGCACTGTGGGCACAGGCCCTTACCAGGGTCCCCACCCTTCTGCTCCCAGCACTTCCCTGCTTTTCTCCCATGTCATTTCCCTCCTCTGAAGAGGTATATCTAAATGCCATTAAAATATGGATGGTGACCTGTCTTAGCTGCTTCCTGCTGACAGGGGGCACTGTTCTGGGGAAAATGGCAGTAGGATTCCTCCCAGAGGTCTATCTAGGGCTTCCTGATAAATGAGAGCCATCATCTGAGCCTCCACTTGCCTGACCATTTAGAGGTTGGTGGCTTCTAGGCATGAGAGAAAAAGAACAAGTTTTATAAGGTTAAATATGCATGGTTTAAATATGTATATTGTACAAGGAAAGAATTTAGTGCCAAAGATTACAGAGATAAGAAGTGAAATATACTAACAACAACATTGTAGCCAGAGCTGTTTCACCCTGGTGAAAGAAATTAAACTTTGTATAGTGGTTAAACTTTAGAAGAGCAATAACTGTTCTTGCCGTATCTGTAGCAGTTAACAGGTGTACCCCGGAAATTCTGGGGTTTGTGACCTTGGGCGGTGGCCATGAAAGCTTTTGCCTCTTTATTTTGTTTCCCTTTCTCTCTTGTAAAAGACTGAGATAGCTGTTTTCAGGGGGTCTTCTAATATATTATCTGTCCCAGGGCCTGTTTTTGTAGTTTTCCTCCTGATATCAGGAGCTGCCTGAATAATACATCCATCCTTTAGGATTAGCTTTCCCTGAACTGAATCAGGAGATAGAGAGGTGTGCTTTACCAAGGCCTCTCTTTGCCTCTCCAGGAAGGCAGTGTGATTTCCATCAAATCCCTGGTCAATCACGGACAACTTAGTATAATTGAGAGGCTTGGTCTTAGTCATGCGTAAGCTCTCCACTATGTACACCTGAAAGCGTCTCCTTTTCCAATCTCCCATCTCGTCACTGAGATCCCAGTTAGGGTCCTTCACTGGTACTGCTCCTCTTCCAGTTGGATACTGTTCACTACCTTCTCTGACACTATATGTGGTACAAAGCTCATCATCAAATCTCTCTGCTGCTTACAGAGCGGCCAGCTTCTCAGTGTGTCAGGGTCTAATTCAAAAGTAACATAACATCTCTCCAGGAGAGTTCAAATATTTGGGTGAAATTCTGGAAAACCTATGTATATCTATCAGAGTCACCTGAAAACTTACCAAGATCCCCCTTAATTTGCTTTAACTCCTGTAGGGAGAAGGGGACCTAGACCTTACTGGGCCCAAATTCACTGGGCATTTGTTGAAGGCGCAAGAGTGAGAATGGGGTTGTTTAGGGTGAGGATTTTTAGGAGCGGGTGAGTGAGAGCTGATTAGGGAGGTTGAGGTGGACCCAGAGGAGCAGGGCTTGAGGGAGCTGGTTCCTCTGCTGGGAGTGCCTCCACAACTCTTTAATTCCCTGGGCTTACCCCTTGCCACCTTCCCTGAGATGGCAAACAGGAGGGCTGGATCAATTCTACACTGTCAGCAAAGGTCTGCATTGCCTTGCAAAGTATAGAAAGGCTGCACATTCGGGGCCTCAGACCATCTGTCCTCACATCTACAGAAAAGTTCCAACTGACAGATGATATTGAAATGAATGGTTCCTTCCTGAGGCCAAGCTAGTCCTTGCTGTAAATCAAAATTTGCCCAAACCTTTGTGCAGAGGACTATGAATCATTTTTCCTCCAGATTCTGTGAGTCAAAGCATCCCAATAGTTCAGGATACACTTCAGAGGAGTATAAGCTGGGGGTGGTGACGAGGGCCAGTTGCCCATTCTGAAAGACAGGGAATAGAGGCGTCCCTCATTCTTTTCCTCCTCTGAGTGAAAACTCAGTGTGTGATGAAGAGAGAAAGCAAAGTGAGCGTCCTCCCTTCCCTTCCACCTCTTATCCCTGAGTTCCTGGAGACCTTGACAGGTGCCAGCCATAGGTACCAATGAGGTATGTGCCCATGAAACAGGTAACACCTAGAGAAATTTTTATAGAAATTAATCACCGTCACCTATACCTCCATTTTTTCCTGTTGTTGACAATCTTTCAGTTCCCTGGGCCTGTTTATGCCATGGGGTTTGGGGTTTCGTTGGGAGAAACTGGTCCTGCCCATTTATATTGCACCTATTGCCTGGCTTTGGATCCCTCAGACCTGGTTTTGCTTTCTAGGGCCTCAGCTCGAAGCTTGGAATCATGTTTGGGACTGAAGACGTATTTCAGAGGCTGTTTGTATCTGTTTAGAGTGTGAAAAATTTGCCCTACCAAATGTGCAGTTATCAGCCAGAAAGGGCTGTTCCTCCGTTAGTTTCCCTAACAGAAACAGTACTGGGGGAGGGGAATCTTCTCACTTAGAAAAGGAAATAAGACAAAAACAGTTTAAGAAGCAAAAAGAAAGGTCCTAGGGGAAGAACCCCTTATTCAGTGCAAGTGGGCCACTTTAATCCCTGTATCCTTCCCCCGGTTCAGACCAGGTTGAATTCCTCAGCCAGGATAGAAATGTTCTGTTGACATGGCTGGCGAGAAGTGCCCTCTGGGGTCTCGGCTACCACTGTGGTTTTCTCCTGCCCCTGCCACCCCTTGTGGCTGTGGACATGATCAGGCACCTGAGCTGGGAGGGGAGAAGGGAAGGGGAGCTGCCTTAAATTGCATGGGTCTGCAGCTGTTGGGGTGAAGGTGAAGATGACCCCTCTAGGAACAATTAGTCTGATTTGCATCTTTAGTGACTGAGCCAAACACTCATTTTACTTAGTAACATTGCTGCAGCCTATAGCAAAACTGTTAACTTTATAAAGGAAGAGGTAAGAGCTATTTCAAACCATGAGTGAGGGAAAGAATCAAAGTCTGGGGGTTTCGAGCAGCCCAGTTAGGGCAGTTTAAAACTCCGTGAAGGTAAATAGAGCCTCTTGCCTGCAGGAAAGAGAGAAAGGTGGCAGGGTTTTGGAAAAGAGATAGATCTGACAGTTTTGTATACATATTCACCTTCCAGGATACCAGATGATCCCCCAGTTGAAACAGGATTTATTAAATACACATTCACCACTTTGGAACGCCAGCCTGGGACTCATGGTGAAACCCCATCTCTATTTAAAAAATACAAAAGTTTCAGCCAGGTGTGGTGGCAGGTGCCCATAGTCTCAGCTACTCAGGAGGTTGAAGCCAGAGAATAACTTGAGCCCAGGAAGTCGAGGATGCAGTGAGCCGTGGTCACCCCACTACATTCCAGCCTGAGCAACAGAGGAGATTCTGTCTCAAAAATAAATAAATAAAATGGGAAATAAAAGACACATTAACCTCTTACTTGCCTCATGCTTAATTGAGAAAAATCTATAAAGTGTGAGACACAGAGTCTGGAACATGGTAGATATGTAATAATGCTCATCGCCAGCCTATTCACCCAAGTGAGAGTCAGGAGACACCTCTCTTTTCCTTTTCCTTTATCTTCTTCTGTTCCTCTTTTCTATACATTTATGTGTAGATAACACCTTTTCCAGAACTAGTACCACATTCACCTCTGCAAAGCCTTCCCTTGATCTCCAAGTCACCTTGCACTACTTAATACCTCAAGCATTTATATGGCTTGTACCTGATTGTGTAGTTTGTGCCGCATAGTTCTTTATGTCTAGGTATCTTATCGCCAAATGAACTTGCAAGTCTTTTGAAGACAGAAACTATAGATTCATTGCTTTCTGTAATATCTGTATTTAATTGGTTTATGTAGACATAAAGACATACATGCATACACACACAATGCTTACTCAAAAAAATATCATACTATCTGATTATTCTGTTCTATAACTAAAGGACAGAGGGGATGGACAAGTTGTAGAAGTAAACTCTGCTTTACTAGAGTAAATGTGGTAGATCTCTTACACGTAATACACATCAATAAACTGGGACTTTTACCTCCTGAAGATCAGAAAAGAGGAAATGGGTTCGAGCTATAACAAAGAAGAATTTTGTCACCTTCCTGAGGGTAACATGCAAGTGCAGTTGCTCCTTGAACAACATAGGTTTGAACTGCCTGGTCTACTTTTACATGGATTTTTTTTTCAATCACACTGGTTGAAAAATGTACATATTGGATTAAGGTATGCAAAACCCACCTATAGGGAGGGCTGACTTTTTATATACATAGGTTCCACAGGAACAACTTTGGGACTTGAATATGTGTTGGTTTTGGTATATGTGGAGGTTCTGGACTAATCCCCAAGTATACAGAGGGATGACTGTTATTCTTAAGTGATCTGAAATGACTATATTGTATATGAGTAGTTTGATTATCTCCTCCATCAAAGGTAGAGCAGTATGGTCAATTTGATATGCCAATCAAAATTGTGACAAGGTAAATATTTTAATACAAAAATATTACATACTTTTACCAATATCTTGAATGGAGATTTATCAATACGTCAGTGGAGACACTCTCCTCTGTTGATTTCTGTTGGTACTAGATTCTCAAATGATTGATTTCTAAGTCAGAAAAACTAAATGGCTTTAAAAGTTCTACCACAGTTAAAAGAATCTACAGAATTTTTGTTTCTAGGCAGATTATTTGATGTCCATCTCAAAATCATTTCAGAACACTAACATGAAGTAATTTTCTACATGTACAAAACCATAAGTTATACGAAAATAATATCTTTAAATGTGTTAAAATTTGTTTTGGAGATGCATCTTGTTTTTAAACAAAATGTCAGTATATGATTATAAAGTTATAAAGGCAGTATTTTAATCAAGTATACAAATAAATCATGAACTTCAGGGTAAAATGCTATTTTATCCCATGCAAGTGGAAAACAAACAGTTCCCAACAGAGAAAACAAATATTGTAAATGTGAGGTAAAAACGAAGTCTCAATGTATTCAAAGGATAAGGAAAATTAACGTTTCCCTTCTGCAGTCCCTCTTGACTGATGAACCTTCACTCTTATATGGAGAAAATCAACTCAAGAACCCAAAGAAATTGTAGTATGTCTTAAGATGAAGTATCATACATCCATTAAAATAATAATTATAATGATAAAACATAAAATTATTAATAAAAATACAAAATTAAACACAATATTAATAAATATGTAAGTAAGTATATTTTGTATTAGTTTAACAAAATTGTTAAATTAGGACAAAATGTCTATTTAAATAAAAGAACAATGAAAGTAAAAAGTTATGTTAGAATGATATGCTTATGGCTTAAGTTTTTAATTAAATTTTTAAAAATACTTAAATATTGTCTCCTAAAATTTAACTTAAAATAAAACTGTTTTCTAGAAATGTGTCTTATTCAAGTCCATATTTAATATAAATTTTTCTTTTTAGAAAATTAAGTCAGTACCATTTTTAGGCTTTTGATACATTTATTATCCAAGATTTACAAAATATGATAGGTTTTTAATCACCTCAAAAAAAGCTGGTTTTTAATTGCTAGTCCAATAGACTTCTCTTAGTTTTGTTTATAAGTTTCCCTGCAACCACTGATATTATTGAACACATTAGCCTTTATTAAAGATCTGTCTTCTCTTGCTGTCCTTCTCCCTTGTTTCTTTACCCTATTCCTTTTCTGCTTACCTAGTACCCTAAACCTAAACCTGCTTCATGAGTGGAAACAGATTTCAGAGATTCATCCTTTTTCCTCAGATATTTTTTCTTTATTTAAACTCTTTACTTCAGCTTTATATATTACATCTACTGGGAGGACATACAGTTTGAATCTCCAACCACAAATGTCGCTCCTAGGTTCCAATGCTGAAATTCCAATTTTCTGCCAGATTGGTCTGCCTTACCATTCACTAGAAATCTGAATTAATGTTTCCAAGACCAGCTTTATTATATTTCCCTCAAAACAATCTTCTTATACCAACAACACATTTCTGTTACTTAAACTACTATTCTACCTTTTTAACAAGTCTGAAATGTGGGAGTCATTATTCCACCTCTCTCTCCCTTATGCCCCAATCCAGTTGGTCAAATATGACAACCTTTACAGTTGTCCCCAACCTGGCTATTTTTACCTCCACAGTTGTAGTAAGATCCTTGTCCCCTTCTGTCTAGATGAGAAGTTTTCAACATGGTCAGCATATACGAAAAAGGATAATATGTCAATAAATTAGGGCATTTGTATTTCTATGTTTATAAATGTTTTACAATGTTTATAAGATAAATAGATGAGAGAGAGAGAGATAGAGAGAGAGAGAGAGTTATTATAAACAAACAACCCAATATGGTAGTGTGGTAGTGTATGCTCCAAATTGGTGGGTTTTTTCTTTTTCTTTTACTAGAGATAAGGTCTTGCTGTCTCACTAAGGCTGGAATGCAGTGGGGTGATCATAGCTCACTGTAGCCTCAAACTCCTGGGTCAAGCGATCCTCCTTCCTCAGGCTCCCAACTAACTGGGACTACAGGCACATGCCACTACACCCACCTAATTATTTAAATTTTTGTAGTGACAGGGTCCAATTACGTTACTCAGGCTGGTCTTGAATTCCTGGCCTCAAGGGATCCTCCTGCCTTGCACTCCCAAAGTGCTGGGATTACAGGCATGAGCCACCGTGCCTGGTGTACTTCGAATTTTTCACATGAGAGATGCAGAATCAAAAAGTTTTGGACACTCTTTCACTAGAATATTTCAACAGCCTCCTAAAGTAATTAGCTTTCCTATCTTCAGTGTCTCTCCTCTACCTCATGTACACATAACTGCCAGATAAGAGGTTCTGAGGAAAAACAATGGTCACCTCACTGTCTGAACAAAGCTCTTTAATGTCTTTTACTTGCCTCCACAGTGAAACCCATCTCCATATCATGACCCTCAAGGCAATCACAAGCCAACCAGCCCCCTCCTCCAAACATGCATACATGAAACATACTATTTTTCTACCCACGATTTTTCACTTTTCATTTTCACAAGCCCATCATCCCAATGAAATGTAGCCATCTATCATTACCTAAAACATACCAAGTGCCTCTATATAGAATATTTTGCCATTGCAATAGTATATTTGTTTAAGATCTCTATAGGTCTTTGAGAATAAGGTCTATGATAATAAACCTAATAAAATCCAGGCCTCATGCAAAAGCCTTTCAAGTCATGTCTATGGAAACATGCTCTAGCAGCCAAAATTTGGTCATGGAAATCCACTCTGCTTTCTTGCCTTTAGGAACATTAAAGGAAATTCCATTTCTAACCAATAGAAACACCTCTTAACTTCTTCCACTAATGCCCAGTTCTCTTGTGCTCACTACCGCTCTGGAGTTCCCTACATACCAAATCCCCAACAACCCTCTCTGCTTTAGTTCATGAAGCATGCCTTTCTCTCTCCCATTCCTCATTGTTTCTCAGCTTCTTACCATGTTGCTTCTTTATGTAAACAAAACTAAATAATGGTAAGAACTTTTCCTTGTCTGATGTCCTTCAGTACTTAGCCTGGAAAAAAATAGTACTTCTCTTGGAGGATGAGGGTCAGAAATGGAGGAAGATGTACCTAGTCTGGGTGATGGTTTGGGGATAACGAGACAAGAACCCTTTTACAGTTATTTGCCTCCTTTACTCTCCCTCTTGATACACTTTCAGTTATGAAAACTTGTTAATTTCATAATGTTGAAATCCTATTTGTTTTTAAGATATGATCACATTTCATTGGCTCTATGATTTTCTATAACCAGAATTAATTTTCCTCCCAATGCCCATTGTCCTCGACCGCTAATACATGTATGACACACAGCCTTTCATTATAGTTACCATCCTATCTCAATTTTCTTAAAACATTGGTAACTGTTGGAACTCAGGGATTAAACCCTTATCTTTAAAACCACCATAGTATCTGTCATTTGCAAACAACAGGTAAATGTTAACATACGTAAGAAACACCAAATGTTGTCATGACATTGTCTTCAGCAAAGAGTCTCTTGAACGTAAACTGTTATATTTTCTTCTTTGTCTTTTTCTTTTGGAAGGGGTATTACTCAATGCTAGTATTAGTAGTATTTGGTAATATTGGGCATAGTTTGCCTACTTAAAGGACATTTATCAAAAAACATACTTATTGCAGTATTTATTGTGGCAATACTTATGATTACTTCAAGTCAAGATAAAGAATGTTGTATCCTCAAACATACCTCTTTAGTGAGGGATGTTGATAATGAAAGAAGTTATCCATGTGTGGGAGTAAGGGGTACATGGGAAATTTTTGTACCTCACACAGTTTTACTGTGAACCTAACACTGCATGAAAAAAATGACATCTAAAAAACGCTATATTCTGACTTTAAAGCTATTACTTTTAAAGAAGTACAAACTAAAAAAGAGCAGGGAATAGGTTCAGATTTTGCCATTATAATAATATATTTGTTTGAGGTCCATATCTATCAGTAAAACATTATTTTTGCAAAAATTGTGTTACAAAAAAGAATTCTAACAGACTTTCTTTGTTTACAGTGTTGCAGAACTGCGTTAATTAAATCATTCATTTATTCCAAAAACAATTTATTGATTATTTAGTACTTACCATGTCTTATATTGTAAGAACCTGCAGTAAATTATTGCTAACTGAGAAGTCTATTTTTTAAAGCATTAAAAAAATTAGAGTCAGTGAAACTCTTTGATAATTTAAAGTAGACTATAAACATGTAATTATTCACTCACTCAAAAGTCACAATTTATTGAGTGTTGTGTGATAAGCAATTTGCTAGGCTAGATGCTGTTAATACAAAGATAAAGAAAATACAGACTAGATCCTAATCCTGTGCTACAAGAGATGTATTCACAATGTTCAAAGAAAACATCAAGAAACCCCTAACTCTGCCCAGAAATGACAGAGGACTCACTCAGGAGTTAACCTTTAAATGGTGTCATGATTGAAAAGCAGCGCCTCTCTTGGTGGTGAAATAAAAGAAAGAAATTGCAGCCAGACGCAACTGAATGGGCTAAAGTATAGAGGACCGAGAAAGCATGACATTCCTCATGAACAAAAAGGCTGTTAACCTGGAACAGAGCACAAACATAGGCAAATGGCAAAGACTGAACTGTGAAGGGTCTTACAGCCACACAAGAAGTCTGGTTTTTAATAAATTCTGAAAAGAATGGAGCCCTTCATGTGTCTTACAAAAATCAGTAGCATATTCACATTTATATTTTAGACAAATAAATGAAAGTCAGGGAAATGTTTAGATATTAGAATCAGCTGAACTTAGTGACAATGATATGGTATAAGGTAAAGATGACAGAGAAAGAGAAGATGAAGTGAAAATTCATTTCCAAGTGTCATGCTTGGGTGACCAAGTGGTTGGTGTGCCCATTTATGGAGGCAGAGAATATATCATGGTGAGATAGATAAAATATCTAATTTGTACTTGAATATTGTTTCCAAGTCTAAATCATACATGTAGTCTTATCCTGAAGATTTACATATTGGCAAGTAAAGGAAAATTAAGGCAGACTTAAGATCATAGATATGATTTAAATTGTATTCCCTTGTTCATTACTTATATTACATACTTGTATGAATTAAGGAAAGATTTCTTTCCTTTACCAAACTCAAACAATAAAATTGGGATTTACATAAAGGATTAATGTTACTATTTTCTCTTTTAAAAAATGACATATTTGCCTCAACAAGAAATTTTTGTAGTGTTATCTTAGTGTGTTCTCTAATTATTTTAAAATAAGATTATGAGTGAGTGAAAAAATAGATTAATATATATACATTAATGGATAGGACAGATACTCAGCTGATTTTCAGCAGAACAAGCATACTTATGGCTGTTGTGATGGGTCAGCTCAAGGCTGTTGTGATGGGTCACTGGTCACACTGCATGGTTGTGGATACCACGAATGTCACCACTACCTATTGCACAAACTAGGAAAGCACTGAGGATAATTAATATGAAACTTGAGTTTAACATAAACCTCAAGAGGATCAAATAGCACTCTGAAAATGAGTTAATAAATCAGAAAAAGTACATAACTGTGTCTAAATATTTTCTATTAAATTTTTTTTAATTGAGTTGTTGAAGAATTCATGCATTAGTTTATTAAAATATCAGCAAATAGACTTGTACTGTCTTTTAAGGATTTGTCTGTATTTAATGTCCTTTGATAATTAATTTTATTCAATCCTCAAAATAATTACATAACCTGTGTTAATTCAAACTGCAACAACAAGCTAAGGAAAAGTTAGGAAGTTTCTGTAGAGAGTCTCTTTCTAAGTATCCAAAAGCCAGACTTTCATGTCTGCCTATGTAGCACTGGTAAAAACTCAACAACACTTCTAGCTGCATCACAAATATAATTCCTGGAATTTTCCTTCGTAAGTATTCACATCATCACCATTTCATGTAACAAGCATTTTAAATTCCTATAATGTCAAAAAGAATTCTTAAAGGAAAGTACTACTCAAAAAATTTTGACATGCAAACACCTACAGCCTTTCATATCTAAAGATAAAAATCTAAGAGAGTGTGTCAAGAAGGATTGCCTAAAAGCAAACCCTGAAACAAGGATTCTCATGAAAGTGATTTATCGTATGTAGGAGGCAGAGTATGTGAAGTAGAATAGGGCAGGAAAGGATGAACAAGGATGTGGTCTTGGCTGGAACCTCACTTTAGGTTGACCCCACTGGGAACTCAGGACTACATATTAAACCTGGTTGGTTGTACTTTGACACAGGGACTCAGTTCTTTGTAATCTCATATTATCCAATCACTGCTAGTACCCATTAAAGTGAGTGGAGGTAGAGGTGGGTGTTACATCCAGGCACACTAGCTCTCACTTGTCCAAAGGGAGGAGTACATTGGCCTAATGAAAGCAAACTGGATGAGACAACAATATCTACTGCAGAGGTATATTTTTAAAATATCTTGGAGAAATATTTTGCACAAGGTCCAAGTGAGCAGTCAATAAACACACTGATGACAGCAATAAAGTGCAGAGAAGAGAAATTAAATAGAGGCATACCTTCTCCTTTCATTGCACATTGCTTTATTATGCTTCACCGATACTGACTGCGTTTTTTACAAATTGAATGTTTGTGGCCTCCTGCAGGTAGCAAGTCTACTGGCCCATTTTTCCAACAGCATGAGCTAGCTTCGTGTCTCTGTGTTACATTTTGGTAATTCTTATACTATTTAACCTTTTCATTGTTATTATATATGTTATGGTTTTCTGTGATCAGTCATCTTTGCTGTTACTATCGTAATTGTTTTGGGGCACCATAAACTGCTCTGCTACAAGACAGCGAAATTCATCATTAAATGTTGTGTGTGTTCCAATTGCTTCACCAGCTGGCTGTTCCCTTATCTCACTCCCTCTCCCAAAGACTCCCTATTCCCTAAGACAAAACAATGTTGAAATTAGGTCAATTAATAATCCCACAATGGCCTCTAAATGTTTAAGTGAAAAGAAGAATTGCACATCTCTCACTTTAAATTAATAGCTGGAAATGATTAAACTTAGCAAGAAAGGCATATTGAAAGCTGAGATAGGCCAAAAGATAGGCCTCTTGTGCCAAATAGTTAGCCAAGCTGTGAATGCAAAGGAAAAATTATTGAAGAAAATTAGAAGTGCTACTCCAGTGAACACAAGAATGATAAGAAAGTCAAAAACATTATTATTAATATGGAGAAAACGTGAGTGTCCTGGAAGAAGACTAAACCAGCCACAACATTCCTTTAAGCTAAAGCCTAATTCAAACCAAGGATCTAACTTCAATTCTATGAAGGCTAGGAGAGGTGAGAAAGCTTCAGAAGAAAAGTTAGAAGCCAGCGGATGTTAGTTAATGAGATTTAAGGAAAGAAGTTATCTCCATAACATGAAAGTCCAAGGTGAAGCAAGTGCTAATGAAGAAGCTGCAGCAAGTTATCCAGAAAATCTAGCTAAGATTATTGAAGAAGGTGGCTGCACTAAACAGATTAGATATTCAGTATAGATAAAACAGCCTTGTAAGAAAGAATATTCCATCTAGGACTGTCATAGCTAGAGAAGAGATGCCAATACCTGGCTTCAAAGCATCAAAGAACAGACTAACTCTCTTGTTATAGGTTAATGTAGCTGGTGACTTTAATTGAAGCCAATCCTCATTTACTATTTTAAAAACCCAGAGGCTCTTATGAATGATATTAAATCTATCTTTGCCGATGCTCTGTAAAACATGGTTTACTGAGTATGTTAAGCCTACTGTTGAGAACTGCTGCTCAGAAAATGCAAGATTATTTCAAAATATTACTGTTCACTGACAATGCACCTTGTCAAACAGGAGCTCGATAGAGATATACAAGAGATGAATGTTGTCTTCATGCCTGCTAACACAATATCCATTCTGCAGCCATGGATCTAGAAACAATTTCAATTTCAATTTTTGAGTCTTTTTTAACAAATATATTTCATAAGGCAATAACCATCCTCTGATGGATCTTGGCAAAGAAACTTTTAAAAACCAATCTGGAAAGGATTTACCATTCTAGACATTTAAGAACATTCATTAATAATTCATGGGAAAAAGTCAAAGTATCAATATTAACAGGAATTTGGAAGAAGTTAATGCCAACCCTTACGGATGACTCTGAGATGATCAAGACTTCAGTGGAGAAAGTCACTGCAGATGTGGTGGAACTAGCAAGAGAACTAGAATGAGAAGTGATGCCCGAAGATGTGACTGAATTCCTGCAATCTCATAATAAAAGTTGAACAGATGAGGATTTGCTTTTTATGGATGAGGAAAAAAAGTGGTTTCTCCAGATGGAAACTACTCCTGTTGAAGATACTGTGAACATTGTTCAAATGACAACAAAGGATTTAGGATATTCCATAAACTTGATTGACAAGGCAGCAGCTGGGTTTGAGAGGATTAACTCCAAATATTAAAGAAGTTCTATTGAAGATAAAATGCTTTCAAACAGCATTGCATGCTGCAGAGAAAACTTTCATTAAAGGAAGAATCAATCAATGCAGCAAACTTCACTGTTGTCTTATTTTAGAAAATTGCCACAGCCACCTCGAACTTCAGCAACCACCACCCTGAGAGCCGCCATGAACATCTAGTCAAGACTTTCTACCAATGAAAGGATTACAGATTTCTGAAGGCTCAGATGAGTATTAGCAATTTTTAGGAATAAAGTATTTTTTAAATTAAGGTATATACACTTTTTAGTCATAATACTATGGCACACTTAATAGAATATGGCATTGAATAAACATAACTTTTGTATGATGGGAATTTTGTCTGACTTACTTTATTGCAATATTTGCTGTATTGCTATGGTCTGAAACTGAACCTGCAATATCTCTGAGGTATGTTTGTACTAAAACTAGTTGTATACATACCACTTGAAGTTCTTATACACAGAAATGTAATTTAATTGTAAACTCCACTCAGGTTAATATAGTACTTATGCTTTAGGAAGCTGTGATCAGTAAAATGCTAGGATGGTGCCATGATCCCCACTTCCTAGTATTAAGCACTGTATAATCTGAGTCTGGGTGGGACTCTTGATTCTCTTCTAGTCAATCAAATATGGCAGAGCTGATAAGATGTCATTCCCATGATTATGTTTTATTGTGTGAGACTTCATCTTAGCCAACTGAAGAGAGAGGCTCTCCTGCTTGACATGAGGAAGCAAACACCCATGTGTGAACTGCCAAGTGAGAAACCACGTGGCTATGGCAAGTAACTGATTTGCCTCTAGGCCCTGAGGACAGCTTCTAGCCAACATACAGCAAAAGACCACTGCCCTCAGTCATACAGTGCAGGAAAATGAATTCTGCTCACAACCTGAATGTGCTTGAAAGCAGACTCTCCCTGATCAAGCCTGTAAATAAGTACACAGCCCAGGTGAGATGTTGATTGCAGATCTTGAAACAGAGAACCCAGGGAAGTCATGCCTGGACTGACTCCTGATGTACAGAAACCATGAGATAATAAAGATATACTGTGTTAGGCTGCTGCTATATTTTTGGTAATGTTTTATGTACCAATGGAGAACTAACATAGGAGTGTATTTTTAAACCAAATTATGTTTTCACTTATAAGTGGGAGCTAAGATGTGATGAAGCAAAGGCATAAGAATAAATAATATAATGGACTCTGAGGACTCTAGAGGAAGGGTAGGAAGGGATGAGGCCTAAAAAATACACACTGGATTCAGTGTATGCTACTCAGGTGATGGGTGCGCTAAAATCTCAGAAATCACCACTAAAGAACTCATCCATATAACCAAACACTACCTGCTGTAGTTCTTTAAATATTTGGTAGTTTTAAGCAGTGAAGCCATTGTTTCCCAGGGTTTCATTTTCTGGGAGTATTTTCATTATGGCTTCAATCTTGTTATTTCTTATTGGCCTTCTTATTGGCCTGTTTAAGTTTTGGATTTATTCATGTATCAATCTTTGTAGGTAGTGTGTGTCTCGGAATGTATCCATTTCTTCAGCATAGTTGACTAAAGACATTTTGTACTAGCTTCCTCCACTAAAAAGAACTAAAATAGCAAGTAGATAATCACACTTTGAAGATATCATCCAAGAGAAAACACTGGAGTTCAACAGAAAATGAATAAGCAATACCTACGCAAGGAAAGAAAAAGAATCAAGGCAGTCTTTTCAACCTGGTTCAGTCGGGAGCCAAGAGAGACTCCCCAACACAAGGAAAGGGTAAATGAAAGAACCTCAGTGGTCCACATTTTTACCATGGATTCCTACAATTCTAGCCACAAGAGAGTCCTCTACTCTCAGAGATTCTGAAAATAATAGAGGGTGTGGCTGATAGATTTTATTATGACATTATCCCAGGAAGGAAGCACACACAGGGTCTCTCATATTTCTTGAGAGCTAAGCTTCTACAGCAAAGTGCCGTTTTATAACTCCACTTCCAACAGATGCTGCACTGTCCTGGAGCCCCACAATGCTGTGGATGAGATGCAAGAGAAGCACAGGCTGCTGCTTTTAGGGCTTAGGCAGAAGTGACTCCAGGTTATCCTACCCAGGGCAGATACAACAGAAACATGGGCTGCTGTTTATAGAATTGAGGCATCAGTGAGACACTGTTCTAAAGCCCATCTCCCAACAGACTATGCACTGTCTTGAATTCCAGCAATGCTGCAACTGAGGTGCAAGAGAAGAGCTGGCTATTAACTCCAGGGCTTAGGCATGAGAGACTGTAACTACCACACCCTCAGATGAGGTATAAGTGGTATGCATACTTCTCACCTGCAGCCTACACTGCCGTCACTGAAGTGGGCACTGCCCTTCCCCAGGCAGGGCACTGCACAGCTGCTGGTTCCATCAACCTGAGAATTTCACTGGTGGCCCAAGAATTGTCCCACTTCCGCCTACCACAGCCAGCACCTAGTTATATGCCTGAAGACAAGCCAACAAAGCCCAGCTTAACCCCTCGCCCCACGTGTGCCAGTGTGCACAGTCCAGAAGGCAGGTGATTGCCCAGCCAAGTTAATCACTGTTGGCACCTGAATACTGCTCCTGAGAAACTGAGGTTGGGCCTTCCCACCCAGCTACTGCCACCACAGCAGTCAACTCTCTGCACATGCTACCTGCAGGCCTGGAGACTGGTCACCCAAAATGCCACTACGCTGTCATAACCCATACCACACCATCTGAACAGGGGCCCAATAACCCACCAACCTGCAAAGGTTATGGCTGTCACTACCAAGCATCAGAGTAAGCCACCTGGAGACTCAAGAGTCAACTGACTAGAACACAATAACACCAGTGTCAGTGTAAGCTACCCTGAGGCCAAAAAACAGCTCACTGTTGCAACTACTGAAACCAAAGACTGGCCTACCTAGCATCCTACGAAAACTTCACCACAGCCACCACTAATGACTGCACCCTAAGCCACTAAGGAAATCTCAGATACCACTGACACTTTTTACAGCCAAAGAGATCATACAGAGACTACACTACTGCACATAACAAAAATCAAAGGCAAAGTGACCTACCCAACCAACATCATAGATAGATCTTCAGGAAAAAGTCTTCTCCTATGAAAGCAAACTCAAAATGTTGAAAGAAGTGACTGATACACCAGATGCAATAGGAATCAGAAAAATAATTTAGGATATGATAAGAAATTTAACAAAGAGATATAAAATAAAAACAAACAAATTCTGGAACTGAAGAAGTCACTGAAGGAAATGTAAAATGCATTTAAAAGTTTCAACAATAGACTGAATCAAGCAGAGAAAGAATCTCAAAACTTAAAGACAAATCTTTTGAAATAATCCAGCCAGACAACAGTAAGGAGGATGGGCATGGTGGCTCATTCCTGTAATCCTAGCACTGTGGGAGGCTAAAGAGAAAGGATTGCTTGAGCTCAGGAGTAGGAGGATAGCCTGCAAAAAATAGTAAGACTCTGTCTCTGCTAAATAGATAGATAGATAGACAGACAGACAGATAGATAAGCCAGGCATGCTGGCACATGTCTATAGTCCCAGATACTCAGGAGGTTGAGGCAGGAGGATCACTTGAGCCCATTAGGTCAAGGCTACAGTGAGCAATGATCATGTCACTACAATTCAGGCTGGGCAACAGAGTGAGATTCTGCATCAGAAAAAAATAAATAATATATAAATAAATAAGGAAAAAAGAATGAATAAAACTTTTGTGATATATAGAATATCATGAAGTGACCAAATGTCTGAATTATTGGTATCTCAGAAGAAAAAGAGAGAAAAAAAGAATTAGAAAACTTGTTTAATAAAATAATAGGTGAAACTTCCCAAGTCCAACAAAAGATTAAGATATCCAGATACAGAAGGCCCAACAGTTCCTAAACAGATACAATGAAAAAGGCCTCCACTTCACATTACAGTCAAAATATTTAAGCTAATAATAACAAAGAATTCTAAAAACAGAAAGAGAAAAGTGTCTAATCATCTTTAAAGGAAACTCTATCAGACTAACAGTAGATTTCTCAGCAGAAAACTTACAAGACAGAAGAAAATGGAATGACATATTCACCGTGCTGAAAGAAAAAAAAATACTGCTGATCAATACTACATCCAGCAAAGTTATCTTTCATAAGTGAAAGATAAATAAAGTCTTTTCTAGGCAAAAAAAAAAACCTCAAAAAGTCCATTACTGCTAGATCAGTCCTACAAGAAATGCACAAGAGGGGCTTAAATCTGGAAGGTAAAGGATGACATTGCCAGCATAAAACACACGCAAGTATAAAACTCAACAGTAAAGCAAACACACAAGTGAGAAAGAGAAGAGACATATATAACTACAGGTCATTGCCAATCCACTATGACAAATAATAAGAGAAAAAAAGATATACAAAACAACCAAAAAAACAATTAACAGTATCACTGGAACAAAACTGTGCATGTTAATAATTACCTTAAATGTAAATGAATTCTATTCTCCAGTTAAAAGATATACTAGCTGAATGGATAAGAAAACATAATCCAACTATATGCTGTCTATAAGAAATGCACTTTCTCTGTAAATATACATATAAACTCAAAGTAAAAAGATGAAAAAAAAGATATTTTATGCAAAAGAGAACCAAAGTGAACAAGAGAAGCTATACTTATAAGGAATAAACTTTAAGCTAAAAACAGAAAAAAAAAATTTTAACATAAGGAAGGTCATCATATAATGATGAAGCAATAAATCCAGAAAAATGAAATAATTCTAAAGATATAAGGAACAAACCCTGGAGCATTCAGATTGATAAGAAAATATTACTAGTTCTAAAGAGACAGATGAACTCCAATACCTTCACTCTCTGCATTAGACAGATCATTTAGATACAAAATCAACAAGAACATTGGATTTAAACTGGACTTTAGACCAAATGGACCTAATAGACATTTGCAAAACACTTTACCTTACTGCAGAATACACATTATACTCATCAGCACATAGAACATTCTTCAAGATAGATCATATGTTAGGCCACACAAGTCTAAACAAGTTTAAAAAAAAAAAACTGGGAATCATATTAATCACCATGCAATAAAACTAGAAATCAATACTAAGAGGAACACTGGACACTATACAACTACATGGAAATTTAAAAACATGATTCTGAGTGACCATTGGGTCATAAGGAAATTAAAATGGAAATAAAAAAAAATTCTTGAAACATATGAAAATAGAAACACAACACATGAACCTGTGGGATACAGTAAAAGCAGTAATAGAAGACATTTATAGCAATAAACACATCCAAAGAACAGAGAGATGTAAAATAAAAAATCGAATATTTCTACTCAAGTAACTAAAAGAGCAAGGACATATCAAACCAAAAATTAGCAGAATAAAGAAATAATGAAAATCAGACTAGAATTATACAAAAATAAGGAATAAAAAATCAATGAAACAAAAAGTTGGTTATTTTAAAAAGTAAGCAAAATTTATAAGCCACTAGCTAGACAGAAAATAAGAGAGAAGACCCAGACAAAATAAAAAATTATACATTACAATTGATACTACAGAAATACAACAGAACATCAGAGACAATTATGAAAAACTTAATGCTAACGAACTATAAAACCTAGGGGAAATACATGAATTACTAGATGCATACAACCTACCAAGATTGAATCAGGAAGAATTAGAAAACCTGAACAGACCAATAATTAGTAATATTGAAATAGCAATTTAAAAATCTCCCAACAAAGAAAAGCCCAGGACCAGACGGATTCACTACCTTCTCTACTATACATATAAATACCAATCCTCCTCAAATTATTACAAAATAGTAAAGAGGAGGAAACTCTTCCTAATTCACTCTATGAAGCCAATATTACCTTCATATCAAAACCAGACAAGGACACAGGAACAGCAACAAAAACTATAGGCCAATATCCCTGATAAACATAGATGCAAAAATTCTCAACAGAATACTAGCAAAACAAATTCTACAACACATCAAAAAGATAATACACCATGATCAAATGGGGTTTATATGAAGAATACAACAATAGTTTAACATACATGTATCAATAAATGTGGTATGTCACATCAGCAGAATGAAGGACAAAAACCATATGATTATCTCAATAGGCACAGCAAAAGCACTTGATAAATTTCAATATCTTTCATTAGGCATAGAAATTACAGACCTCAAAATAATAAAGCTTATATATGACAAACCTACAGCCAACATTAAACTAAATGAGGAAAAGTTGAAATCATTTCCCCTAATTACTGGAACAAGACAAGGATGCCCATTTTAACCACCCCATAGTACTAAAAGTCTTAGCTAAAATAATTAGGCAAGAGAAAGGAAAAAGCCATACAAACTGGAACAAAGGAAGTCAAATCATCCCTATTTGCAGATAACATGTTCTTATATTTCAAAAAATCTAAACACTCCAAAAAAAACCTCTTAGAGCTAATGGTAATATTTAATAAATCTGCAGTACACTTTCAATCAACATACAATAATTAGTAGCATTTCTATACACTAATAATGAACTAGACAAAAGAGAAATCAACAAGGCAATCCCACTTACAACAGGTAAAGAAAAAAAAAACCCTAGGAATAAATTTAACCAAGGTGAAAGATCTCTACGAGGAAAACTACAAAATACTCATGAAAAACACTGAAGAGTACACAAGCAAATGGAAAGCTATCCCATGCTCATGAATCAGAAGAATTAATATTATTAAAATGATCAGTCAGGCACGGTGGCTGACTCCTGCAATCCCAGCAATTTGAGAGGCCAACGTGGGCAGATCACAAGGTCAGGAGTTTGAGAACAACCTGGCCAAGAGACTAGCCTGGTCAATATGTTGAAACTGCGTCTCTACTAAAAATACAAAAATTAGCCAGGCGTGGTGGCAGGCACCTGTAATCCCAGCTACTTGGGAGGCTGAGGCAGGAGAATTGCTTGAACCCAGGAGGCAGAGGTTGCCATGAGCCAAGATAGCCCCATTGCACTCCAGCCTGGATGACAGAGTGATACTCCACCTCAAAAAAAAAAAAAAAATCTTACTGCTTCAAGCAATATACAGATTAGTGCAATTTTATCAAAATACCAATGTCATTTTCCCAGAAATAGAAAAAAATCATCCTATAATTCATATGGAATCAAAAAGGAGCCCAAAGAGCCAGAACAATCCTCAGCAAAAAGAATAAAGCTGAAGGTATCACACTACCTGACTTCAAAATATATTACAAAGCTACAGTAACCAAAACAGCACAGTATTAGTATAATAATGGACACAATATAGAAACAATGGAACAGAATATAGAACCCAGAAATAAATCCACATATCTACAGCCAAATGATTTTTGACAAAGACACTAAGAACGTATACAAGGGAAAAGACATCTTTTTCACTAAATTGTCCTGGGAACGTTGTATTGTAATATACAGAAGAATGAAACTGGACCCCTATCCTCACCATACAAAAATCAACTCCAGATACATTAAAGACTCAAATGTAAGACTTGAATCTGTAAAAATCCTAGAAGAAATTATGATAAAAACACTTCAGGACATTGGTCTATGCAAAAATTTTATAACCAAAACTTCAAAAGCACAGCAAACTACAACATAAATTCACAAATGAGACTATGTTAGACTAAAGAACTTCTCCATAGCAAGAAGAAAAAACATTAACAGAGTTATGTGCTAATCTGTTGAATGGAATGAAATGTTTGCAAATTATTCATTGAACAAGGACTAATATCTAGAATATAAAAGGAACTCAATGAACAGCAAAAAAAATTAAAGTGAACAAAGGACATAAATAGATAGTTCTTAAAAGAAGACATACAAATAACCAACAAGTACAGGAAAAATTGCTCAACATACTAATCATCAGGGAAACATAAATCAAAACCA
Source organism: Cacajao melanocephalus (assembly GCA_963573385.1). Taxonomy (NCBI): domain Eukaryota; kingdom Metazoa; phylum Chordata; class Mammalia; order Primates; family Pitheciidae; genus Cacajao; species Cacajao melanocephalus. The sequence continues at coordinate 81,867 of CAUYLG010034293.1, forward strand.
CAATGCCGTTTTATCTTACCTCAGTCAGGATGCCTATATTAATAAGTCGAGTAATAATAATAATAACATGCTGTTGATAATGTGGAGTAAATAGAACTCCTATAAACTGCTGGTAGGAATATAAGTTAGTAGAGCCACTATGGAAAACGGTATGGAGATTTCTCAAATAACTAAAATTACAACTACCATAGCTCCAGCAATCACACTATTGGTTATCCAGTCAAAGAAAAATAAATCTATGTATCAAAGGGATTCCTGTACCGGCATGTTTATTACAGCACTATTCACAATAGCAAAGACATGGAATCAACCTAAATGTCCATCAATGGATGAATGGATAAAGAAAATATAGTACATATGCACAATGGAATACTATTCAGCCATTTAAAAAAGAATGAAATCATGTCATTTGCAGCAACACAGAAGAAACTGGGGTTATTATGTTAAGTGAAATAATGAAGTCACAAAAAAGTCACATTCTCATTCATTTTTATAAGTTTAAAAATGTTGATTTCACAAAAATAGAGTTGAGTAATAGATATTATATGCTGGGAAGTGTGGTTGGATGGGTTGAAAACAGGTAAGTTAACACATATAAACATACAGTTAAATGAAAAGTATTAGTTCTATCGTTCAACTGCAAAGTAGAGTGACTATAGTTAATAACAATGTATTGTGTATTTCAAAGTAGCTAGAAGAGAGGACTTGAATTGTTTCCAACACACAGAGATGAGAAATATTCAAAATGATGCACACCTAAAATACCCTGACTTCATAATTATACATTTTATGTAGGTAACAAAATATCCACATGTACCTTATAAACATGTAAAATGTTATAAATTAATGATAAAACAAAAATACAAGGCTCCCACTAGAACAGTTACAAAAGCAAAATAAAATTCAAAAAAATATCTGTTCAAAGGTATTAGAGAGCTGCAAAAGCTTTGAGGATGATAGGATTGTAGGTATGAGATGTAGGAGTTCAGTCAGGGTGGTGAGAAAAATTGTCTGCAGGTAAACCTGACAGCTGGTGCCCCATGTGAGGAACACTGTAATGGATCACGGATTGTGACAGAACCTCAAAAATGAAGGTGAAGCAGACTGCACACTTGGTAAGTCAGTAAGTCAATAAGTCAGTAAGTCAGTAAGTCATTGGTGCACACAGGATTTCCAAGTTCCAGGGAATTGTTTAGGCTAGGGTTTCATCATGGGGCAACAGTTATCAAGTCAACAGATAAAAGTACTAAAACAGCTGCTTAAAGCTAGTGGAGCCTCAGTTTTGCAGACTCAATTGAGGCACCTAATGTAAACTGTTGTTTCCCAAAGCCCATGGTTCTGGCAAAAGGTACGCTGGACATAGAGCTCTGGAAACAAGTTGGGAGAACTCTTCTTTTTTTTTGAGATGGAGTTTCACTCTTCTTGCCTAGGCCGGAGTGCAATGGCAAGATCTTGGCTCAACGCAATCCCCACCTTCCGGGTTCAAGGGATTCTCCTACCTCAGCCTCCTGAGTAGTTGAGATTACAGGCATGCACCACCATGCCAGGCTAATTTTTTTGTACTTTTAGTAGAGATGGAGGTTTCTCCATGTTGTCAGGCTAGTCTTGAACTCAACCTCAGGTGATCCACCCTCCTCGGCCTCCCAAAGTGCTACGATTACAGGCATGAGCCACCGCACCTAGCTGAGGAAAACTCTTAAACAACATCATGCACAAGGGCAATGAGTTCCAGTAACACCTCTAACATTATGGACCTTGGTTAAGGCTGTTATGGTCCCACTTTACACAGAAGAGCCCAAAAATAAGAAGGAAGAGGAACTGTCAGCTACATTACCTTTTCCTCAGCCCCGTTATTAGTGGGTAAAAATACCAATGAGGAATTGGAGATTTTGCCTCCCCCAATAAATTGGAAAAAAAGACAAGGGATACGCTATAGCTACAGGACCCTGTCTTAGGCAAGCAGCATTAGAAGGGGAGCTCTTAGCCTGCCCAGTGATGCAAGATCAACAAAGCAATCAGGTGTATGCTTACAAAGAGATAAGAAAAAGCATGAGAGAGAACAGAGCCACTAGCCAATTTACAAAAGGATCAACTGAAGCCATAGCAAACAACTTCCATGCAAGCCCGTGGGACTGCTCAGTGCTAGCTGAAACAATTTTAAACGCCAGTCAATACCTCCTCTGGAGGGCAGAATAACAGCTAATAATGGCCACTGTTTTTCCTCCCCTTACCCTGACGTGGCTCTCTCAAAATCTTAATTGGGTAGAACAGTAGCGCCTGAAGGGAGAGAAATTACAGAGAGCCCATGAATTAGTTGAGCAGCAATTAGAAGCTGGCCATATAGAACCATCTAACAGCACTTGGAATTTGCCCATTTTTGTCATTCCCAAAAAGTCTGGCAAACGGAGAATTTTGCATGACTTACAGGCTATTAATGCTAATCTGCAACCTATGGGGCCTCTTCAACAGGGCCTCCCTTCCCCTGCAACAATTCCTCAAATCGGCTTATAATTGTTACTAAAAGACTGTTTTTATACTATTCCACTTGCAGAACAGGATGGAGAGAAAAATTTGCATTTACAATACCAGCTATCAACAATGAAAGGCCAGCTTGTCAATTTCACTGGAAAGTGCTTCCTCAAGGAATGCAGAACAGTCCTATCACATGTCAGTATCATGTAAATCAGGCTTTACCCCCCAGTAGAAAAGAATTTTCTAAATGAAAGATTATTTATTTTATGAGTGATATATTACTGGCAGCCCCAACAGAGCCAGTAATTTTAAGTTTATATGCCTCTGTCGTGAAGAATACAGTTAAGAGGTTTAATCATAGCACCTGAAAAAGTGCACGTCTTCTCCTTAAAAATATATTGGGTACATACTAACTTCTCAGTCAGTAAGACCTCAAAAGGTTAAATTAAATACTAGCAACTTAACACCTTAAATGATTATCTGAAATTGCTAGGCAATATTAACTGGCTTCACCCCACCTTGGGCATACCTACTGATAAGTTGCAAAACCTATTTTCTATCTTAAAATGTAATACTGCCCTGGACTTTCCCTGGTATTTAACCCCTGCAGCAAAAAGGGAAGTGGAGGAAATAGAAAAAGCCATTTCTCACAGGCAACTAGATCTCACAGACCCTCACTATTCAGTTCAATTGTTTGTCTTTCCCACCAAACACTCCCCTATAGGGTTAATAGGACAGATGATCCCAGGGATATGCTTTCTAGAATGGGTTTTTTGCTCACATACTGGGACTAAAACACTCTCTCTATATATTCAGTTAGTCAGTAAAGTCATCTATTCAGGTTGCAGACAATGCAATCAGTTGCTAGGTTATGACACAGATATCATCAGGATTCCTTTAAGTAAAAATAAATTCAAAGAAGTATTGCCATTATTGGTGGATCTGCAAATAGCTCTCTCTGATTACACAGGCCATGTAGAGCATGCCCTTCCTATTGACAAGCTCTTTCAGTTCTTATCTCATACTTCCGTGGGCTCTGGTAAACATGGAAAAGCACTTGTTTGGTGGAGACCATGTAATTCTCTCAGTCTGGATTTACTAGCACTCAGAGACCTGTGGTTGGAGCTTTAATACTGGCCTCAGAGACATTTTCCGCTCAGCCCATCAATATTGTTAGTGACAGCTTACTCTGTTTATTTGTTGCAGAATCTTGAGACAGCCCTATTAGTGGAGCCCATGCTGTCTGCACTTTTTCTTTGACTTCAGAAATCGCTAGATCAACATACTCATCCTGTTTTTATTGCACATATTCAGGCCCACAGCTCAGCGCCTGGCCCATTGGCTTATGGCCATTATCAAGCAGACCTACAGGTTATGATGTCACTGCTTGACCAAGCCACCCAATTGCATTAATTTTTCCACCAAATTTGGAGAAACTTAACTAAACAATTTCAACTTACCAAAAGACTAGATAACAATATCCTGCAACGTCCGGAGTGTCAGCTCACAGGCATGTCCCCTCCTTCAACAGGTGTTAACCCTAGAAGACTAAAACCTAATCAGTTATGGCAAACAGATGTTACACACGTCCCCGAATTTGGAAAACTAAGTTATGTACATGTATCCATTGATACCAACACTCATCTAATTAGTGCACACACTCTTCCTAGAGAGTCCACTCAATATGTCATTAAACATCTTCTTTGAACTTTTGCCTTTATGAGGTGGCCCACAAAAATTAAAACTGATAATGGACCCGCTTATATCAGCTCACAATTTCAACAGTTTTGTCATACATGGAACATCCAACATTCCACAGGCATCCCATATAACCCCCAAGGACAGGCCATAGTAGAATGTGCCCAGTTCACCCTTAAAAATATGCTAAGAAAACAAAAAAGGGAGAATATGAGTAAGGACCCTGAAAGACTACTAGCACAAGCCTTATTGACTCTTAATGTCTTAAATTTAGATGATAAATTTCAATCAGCTACGGAAAAACACTTTGTTAAAGCCTCTCAAAACATAAAACCTGCAGTGTTATGAAAGGATGTCAACAGTAATAAACGGTGTGGTCCAAATGATTTGTTAACATGAAGAAAAGATATGCTTGTGTTCACACCCACTCAGGTCCTCTTTGGATTCCAGCATGATGCATCAAATCTTACCATGGCATGGCTAGAATGCCACCTGGTACCAGAGATGAAGAAAATGACCCTGCAGGACCCTCAGTGCTGGATGATGGGGCTTCCCCAACACCAGCCCCAAACATTATGCTAAAGAAGACAACTCAGAAGGCTAAGTGAATCCTACTCCAAACACAAACACCATTCACTCCAGATAATTTGTTCCTTTCTTATTCTCTCACTCTGTCTGCAACCTGTACCTGCTAGACTCTATTAAGCCCATCTTCTAAATTTGCCTTTTTTTCACCTGCTACTTAGGCAGACACTCCTTTCCAAGCCTCTAATGATGCAACTGCTTGGCTAGGAGGAATTAACATACCCTCAGTGGGGTCCCTCAGTAAAGGCACACATTGAACTGAGGCACCAAGTAACAGTAAAGGTCACTCCTTGATTGGAAAAGAATGTTACTGATTATACTCATCTTTGTCTTGTGTTATATACTAATTCTAGAATACAAAGCCAGAGCATGAGTTATAACCACTGTGCCTGACAAAGCTATTGCTGCACACATCTGTGCTCTTCAATCGACAAAGCCTGATGCAAAAAAACAGAAAAGGGAAAGATATAGGAATTCAGTTAGGGTGATGGGAAAACTGTAAAATGGATGCAAACCTTCTTGAAAGGCTGGAGGGTCTTGCAAATGCCTCGGAATAGGATTTGGCTGAAGGCAGCCAGATTCTCTTATTCAGTGCCTGAAACCTTAAGTTAGGTAACTAGGGGCTGTGAAAAAAAACTGACCTAGAGAAGTTAGTTTACTTAAGCCTCAGAATCTAGCCTTTAATCATCTATAAGACGGCTCTCTGGTGACCATGTTAATTATCTACAAATGTGTTGATTCAAAGCCTTTGTCATTAAATCTATACTGAATAAATGCCCGCAGTGCCAGCGTGTGAGGACCATGGCTGCTGAATCTTTAAAGCATCCTCCTTGGTGTCTGTGAGTGACCTGGACCCATAGCCGGCTCTTTCACTGGATATCTGTGTCTGAGTGCATGTGTTCATCTGTTACTGAGTCAGGGTCTGTGGGTTGGACCAGACCATCAGAAGGCAGAAAAACTTTAAAAAAATGAGTTGACAAGTGACAACCTGATTCCTCTGGTGCCATTTACTGATTCTGTGCACACATAAGAGGATATCTACATAGTAAAAATAACTTAACACAATACTCTAAGATCAATTCTAGATTGTTTACTATTGAATTAGGCAAAGTAAAAGGCAAAGCTTTCAGGAGAAAATATAGGAGACCAAATTCATGACTTTGGGATAGGCAAAAATTTATTAACTAAATAAGCTACAAAAACACACTAACCATAAAGAATAAATTATAAGAAAAACTACATTAAAATTAAGCATTATTCACTATACCATGCCACTGAAACAGTGAAGAAATCCTCTCAATCAATAAGCAATAGACTCACACCTACAATGAATAGGCAGAAGACTTTAAAAGACATTTAACAAATGAGGATATACAAATGGACAGTGAAATATGAAAATGTGTCCAATTTCATGATATCAGGGAAATGGAAATTAAAATCAAAATGCAATGTCACCAAAATGTCTAAAATTAAAAAGTAAACAAAACTAACTGTGGAAAGCAGAATTCTAGGATCCATGAGTTCAACATCTTTGTATCTATGGTCTTTGCTCAACATTAAAGTGTGGGCAGTATCTATAACTTGTTTCTAATGCAATATGACAAAACTGAATGGATTGTGCATAGATAATTAAGGTCTCTAATCTGTTTATTTTAAGCCAATAGAAAATATTATGTTGATTTCAGTGTTTTGCAATTCTCATTGCAGAGATCTTTCACCTCCCTAGTTAGTTGTATTCCTAGGTATTTTATTCCTTTTGTGGTAGTTGTGAATGGGATTGCCTTTCTGATTTGGCTGTTGGTTTGGCTGCTGTTGGTGTATAGGAATGACAGTGATTTTTGTATATTGGCTTTGTATCCTTCAACTTTGCTGAAGTTGTATATCAGCTAGAGGAGCCCTTGGGCCAAGACTGTAGGTCTTTCTATATAAGAATTATGTCATATGCAAACAGAGATAGCTTGACTTCCTCTCTTCCTATTTAAATATTCTTTACTTCTTTCTCTTGCTTGATTGCTCTGGATAGGACTGCCAATACTATGCTGAATAGAAATGGTGAGAGAGGGCATCCTTGTCTTGTACTGGTTTTTAAGAAGGAATGCTTCCAGCTTTTGCCCATTCAGTATAATGTTGCCCGTGGATTTATCATAGATGGCTCTTATTATTTTGAGGTATGTCCCTTCAATACCTATTTTGTTGAGTTTTTAACATAAAGAGGTGTTGAATTTTATTGAAAGACTTCTCTGTGTTTATTGAGACAATTGTGTGGATTTTGTCTTTAGTTCTATTTACATGATAAATCACATTTCTTGATTTGCATATGTTGAACCAACCTTGCATCCCATGGATGAAGACTATTTGATCATTGTGGATTAGCTTTTTGATGAGCTGCTGGATTCAGTTTGCATTTTGTTGAGGATTTTTGCACTGATGTTCATTAAAGATAATGGCCCAAACTTTTCTTTGTGTGTGTGTGTGTGTCTCTGCCAGGTTTTTGGTAGCAAGTAGATGTTGGCCTCATAGAATGAGTTGGGTAAAAGTCCCTCCTCCTCAATTTTTTGGAATAGTTTCTGCAGGACTGCTACCATCCCTTCTCTGTACATCTTGTATAACTTGGCTGTGAATCCATTAGGTCTCATGCTTTTTTTGGTTGGTAGGCTATTTATTACTGATTCCATTTTGGAGCTCATTATTGGTCTGTTCAGGGCATCAATTTCTTCCTTGCTCCGTCTTGGGAGGGTGTATGTGTCCAGGAATTTAACCATCTTCTAGGTTTTCTAGTTTATGTGTGTAGAAGTGTTCAGAGTGGTTTCTGATGGTTGTTTTTATTTCTGTGTGGTCAATAGTAACATTGCCTTTGTCACTTCTAATTGTGTTTATTTGAATCTTCTCTCTTTTCTGCTTTATTAATCTAACTAGTGGCCTATCTTATTAATTTTTTCAAAAAGCCAACTCCTGGTTTTGTTGATCTTTTGAATGGTTTTTCATGCCTCTATATGCTTCAGTTCTGCTAGCTTTGGGGTTGATTTGTTCTTGCTTCTTTAATTCTTTCAGTTGTAAAGTTAGGTTGTTAATTTAAAATCTTCCTAACTTTTGATAACGGGCATTCAGTGCTATAAATTTCCCTCTTAACAGAGAAGCCACAAACGAATGGCAAAACATCCCATGCTCTTGGATAGGAAGAATCAATATGACTAAAATAACTCTACTTCCCAAAGCAATTACAGATTTAGTGCTATTCCTACCAAATGACCAATGACATCCTTCACAGAATGAGAAAAAAGTATTTTAAAATTCACGTGAAACTATAAAGGAGCCCAAATAGCCATGGCAATCCTAAGCAAAAAGAGAAAAGCTGGAGGCATCTTGTTACCTGACTTCAAACTATACTATAAGGCTACTGTCACTAAAACTGCAAGGTACTGGTACAAAAACAGGCACATAGACAAATTTAAAAGAATAGAGAGCCCAGAAATAAGGCCACACATCTACCACCATCTGATCTTTGACAAAGCTGACAAAAACAGCACTGGAGAAAAGACTCCCTATTCAATAAATTGTGCTAAGATAATTGGCTAGCCATATGTGGAAGACTGAAGCTGAATCCCTTCCTTTTACCATGTGCAAAAATCAACTCAAGATTGATTAAAGACATAAGTGTAAAACCCAAAAGTAAAAAACCCTGGAAGATAACCTAGGCAATACCATCCTGGACACAGAAAAAGGCAAAGATTTTGTGACAAAGACACACATAAATCACAACAAAAGCAAAAATTGACAAATGGTATCTAATTAAACTTAAGGACTTCTGCCCAGCAAAAGAAACTATCAACAGAGTAAACAGACAACCTACAGAATGGGAGAAAATATTTGCAAACTACATCTGACAGAGGTTTAATATCCAGCATCTATAAGGAACTTAAACAAATTTACAAGAGAAAACAAACAACCCCATTTAAAAGTGTTCAAAGGACATGAACAGGCACTTCTCAAAAGAAGACATACATGCGGACAATAAGCATATGAAAAAGAGCTCTATATCACTGATCATTAGGGAAATGCAAATCAAAGCCACAATGAGACACCATCTCACGCCAGTCAGAATGACTATTAATAAAAAAAAAATAAAAATTAAAAAAAAAAAACGGATGCCAGCAAGGTCATGGAGAAAAGGGAACACATACATTGTTGGTAGAATTGTAAATTAGTTGAACCATTGTGGAAAGCAGTATGATGATTCTTCAAAGAGTTAAAAGCACAACTACCATTTGACCCAGCAATCCTATTACTAGGTATATACCCAGAGGAATATAAATCATTCTGCTATAAAGACACATGCATGTGAATGTTCATCGCAGTGGCACTGTACACAACAGCAAAGACATGGAATCACCTAAATGCCCATCAATTACAGATTAGATAAAGAAAATGTGATACATATACACCATGGAATACTATGCAGCCATAAAAAAATGAGATCATGTATTTTGTGGGAACATGGATGGAGCTATTATCCTTAGCAAATTAATGCACAAACAGAAATCAAGATACCAACTGTTCTCACTTATAAATGGGAGCTAAATGATAAGAGCTTATGGGCACAAAGAAGGAAACAACAGATACCAGGGTCTACTTGATCAGGGAGGGTGGGAGGAGTGAGAGGAGCAGAAAAGAAAAATATTTGTACTGAGCTTAATACCTGGGTCATGAAATAATATATACAAGAAATCCTGAAACACACGTTTTCTGATGTAACAAACCTTCACATGTACCCCCAAACTCATTTTTTTTTTGAGAGAGAGAGTCTTGCTCTATTGCCCAGGCTGGAGTGCAATGGTGCCATCTCGGCTCACTGCAACCTCTGCCTCTCTGGTTCCAGTGATTTTCCTGCCTCAGCCTCCCGAGTAGATGGGATTACAGGTCCCCTACTATGGCCAACTAATTTTTTTTTTTTTTATCTTTGGTAGAAACAGGATTTCACCATGTTGGCCAGGCTGGTCTCCAATTCCTGACCTTGTGATCTGCCCACCTTGGCCTCCCAAATTGCTGGGTTAAAAGGCATGAGCTACTGCGCCTAGGCTTTTTTTTTTTTTTTTTCCTTTCTTCCTTGAGATGGAGTTTCACTCTTGTCGCCCTGGCTGGAGTGCAATGGTGCATTCTCAACTCACTGCACCTCCACCTCTGGGGCTCAAGTAATTCTCCTGATTCTCCTGCCTCAGCCTCCAGAGTAGCTGGGATTACAGCGTGCAAACACGCCCAGCTAATTCTTTTTGCATTTTTAGTAGAGACAGGGTTTCACTATGTTGATAATTCTATACGGATATGACCTAATCAGGTGAGCCTTTTGATAAAGGTCTGGAAGTAAGAGCAGAAACTCTCCATTGATGGTTTTGAAGAATCATACAACTTCAAATAAATTCATTCTATCAAAAATGTGAAGAGCTTGAAAAAGAATCCATTCCTAGTCAAGCCCTTAGATGAGAACACAGCCTGTCCAACACCTCAACTTCAGCGTGTGAGTTCCTAAACAAAGAATACAATTAAGCCATGCTTCAACTTCTGACCTACAGAAACTGTAAAATAATAAACAAATATTGTTTTAAACCACTAAATTTGCAGTAATTTGTTATACAACAACTGAAAATGAATACATCAGGTAATTTGAAAGATGTAGAGTAATTGGATGTCTCATATCAGGGATTGTAAACTGATACAACTATTTTGGAAAATGATTTGGTAGTAGCTAGCAACGCCAAACATACACACAAATGCTTTCATTCTGCAATTTAATTCCTAAGTATATATAACATTCAAACACAGGCATATCCTCACCACAAAACATGTTCAACAATGTTCCTAGGAGTTCTGTTCACAAAGCCAGTACTGAGATCTACCAATTATCTCTAATCTTCATAGGAGATATGTAAATGTGTTATAGTAACCTACAGAAATGCTTTATAGCAATAAAAATAAAAAAAATTACATAACAATCAATAAACAAGATAGATCTTACACATATAGTATAAAATGAAAAACACCTGTCAGGAAAGATTACACACTGTATTATTTAACTTATGTAAAACTAAAGGAAAATCAGTTTCTGGTATCGTAAGTCCCATAGTGATTACTCCGTATGGTAGTAGTGACTGGAAAAAGCACAAAAGGGGCTTTTAAGGTTCCAAAAATGTGAAATGTACTTTTTCTTAACATGGATGATAATTTGCTTTAAAAAAGCTTATAAATTTGTGCTCAAATGACTTGTGCACAATAAATGTATATTCTTCTTCAATAAAAGCTTACTTAAACATTAGTGTAATGACTCTTTACTTTTGTGTATCTCATAAATAGATGTTTATGAGGATGTTTCATGAGGAATCTGCAGAGACATACCAGTTCCTGTGAATTTATTTGTAGGTAATTGTTCCGGTTCTAAAAGAGAACATGAAGATAAATTTGTGGGTGGGTGTCAAGATCTCTAAATAGTCTACAGTTTTAATAACATCATCAAATTAAAAAGCAATAAAAATTGTTTATACCAAGGTGGGTGGATTACTCAAGGTCGGAAGTTTGAGGCTAGTCTGACCAACATGGCAAAACACCTTCTCTACTAAACATAAATTAGCTGGGCATGGTGGCATGTGCCTGTAATCCCAGCTACTCGGGAGTCTGAGGCAGGAGAATTGCTTCAACCCAGGAGGCAGAGGTAGCAGTGAGTTGAGATCATGCCACTGCACTCTAGCCTGGGTGACAGAGTAAGACTCGTCTCAAAAACAAAAATAAAAATTTGCCTGTTTGTGTGTGTGTGCGTGTGTGTGCATGTGTGTTTGTGTTTGTGTGTGTGTGTGTGTGTGTGTGTATAAATTCCAAGTCAATAAGAAATCGATGTTCAAGAGAAAAAAATAGAAAAATACCATAAAGGAGCAATTTATTAATGTAAACAACCTCAAAATATAATTTCTAAAATAAGTAAATATCATTTCTAATCTGCCAATTGGAAAATTGGCTTAAATGAATATTAACTAGTGTTAATCAGACTGTGGGCAAACAGGCATGCTCCACCTTTACTACTGGCAATATAAACTATTTGACTTTTTTGAAGAATAGCTTGCATACTATTAATCTTACAATTCAAATTTTGGAATTTTATAACAATATAATCAGAGACATGTTTTAAGATGCATATAATATATGCATTTTACTGACATCAATAGTTGAAAATATTAGAAAATATCATGGAGAACGTATTACCTTTTCAGTAGCTGATACAAACTTTCCTTTGTAGGAAGAGAGTCAGCATTGCCGAAAAGATGCAACTGAAATGAAAGAGTAGAGTGGAGACATTTTTATCATGCAAATATTCATTTGACCACACATAAATTATTGAAAATATTATTTTAAGCTTAATATCCAGAATATGTGTACTCCAATTAAATATTGGTAGAGAATTTATAAGTTCCTAAGATGAGTTATATAGAAAAGAAGAAAATTTTCCTGAAAATCTCTTGGAAAGTTAAGAAGAGTGGAGTTGAAACAAAATGATGCAATAATAATACTTTATTAATATCTTCAAGGAATACATATGTTTTATTAATCTTGCTTTGTTTAGCATAAATTAATAATTGACCTAGTTTTAAATAACATTAAAGCTTTGAAATTTTAAGACTGTTCTTTCTACTTACATCTCTACTCAGCAGGGAATGGAAAGTATATGAAAAATCTCTCCCATTGTTGTCACATTTGCAAATACACTTAAAAGCATTTTTACTGTGCTACAACAAAGCTGATATATGAAGAGTCTCCAAAAGTTCATAGAAAATGTGTATTATACAAAAAACAGTGCATGGATTTCAATTTTTTACACCAAAATAACTTTTACAAGTTATTGTTATCACATTTCTGAACAAGGTCTAGTTTGAAGCACTAAGAAGGAAAAGACATCAGTGTGAAAATAGCCTGTATCAGAGCAACAGGAATTCCGCTAAAGTTGAAACAAGAACAAACATCATATTGATGGTGAAGTTAGAGTGGAAAAATGGTTAAATCCCTGATGCTTTACAAGAAGATTACTGAGACAATGCCCCTAAAGAAATCAGCAGTTTACAAATGACAACTCATTTTACAAAGCTGTGAGATCCTGTTGAAGAGGAAGACTGCAGCCACAGACCACCCACATCAATTTATGAGAAAAAAAATTAACCTTGTCTGTGCCTAATTGAAGAGGACCAATGTTAACAGTAGAAACAATAGCCAGTACCATAGACATCTGAACTGGATCAGCTTACACAATTCTGACTAACAAATTAAAGCTGAGCAAACTCCACTCGATGGGTACCAAAATCTTTGCATCCAGACCAGCTGCAGACAAGACCAGAGTTTTCAATGAAAATTTTAAAGAAGTGGATACCTAATAATAGAATTGCTGAGTCAAATTGTAGCTCTATTTTTTGTTCTTTGAGATATCTCCAGGCTGTTTTCCATAGAGGTTGAACCAACTTACATTCCCACCAACAGTATATAAGCATTCCCTTTTCTCTGCATCCACACCAACCTGCGTTGCATTTTGACTTTTAACTGTAGCTGTTCTGAATGGTGTAAGATGATATCTCAGTGTGGTTTTAATTTGAATTACTCTGATGATTGGTGATGGTGAGCACTTTTTCATGAGTTTTTTGACCACTTATATATCTTCTTTTGATATTCCTGTTTGTGTCCTTTGCCCAGTTTTTAATGCTGTTGTTTGTTTCTTGTTGAGTTGCTTGAGTTCCTTGTAGATTCTGGATATTAATCTTTTGTCAGAAGTATAATTTGCAAATGTTTTCCCATTATGCAGATTGTTTATTTACTCTGTTGTTTATTTCTCTTGCTGTGCAGAAACGTTTTAATTTAAATCTAATTTTCTATTTTTTTAATACTTTAAGTTCTGAGATACATGTGCAGAAACTGCAGGTTTGTTAACATAGGTATGCCTGTGCCATGGTGATTTGCTGCACCCATCAACTTATCATCTACATTAGGTATTTCTCCTAAAGAAGCATACATTCATATGTTTGTCACAGCATTATTCACAATAGCAAAGTCATGGACCTAAGTATGGATCAACAGATAAGTGGATAAAGAAAATGTGGTATATAAAACACCATGGAATACTATGCAGCCATTAAAAAAAGAAGGAAATCATGTTCTTTGCAGCAGTAAGGATGGAGCTGGAGTCCATTATCCTAAGTAAACTAACTCAGAAACAGAAAATCGAATACCACATGTCCTCACTTATAAGTGGGAGCTAAACAATGGATACACATGAGGACTCCAAAACAGGTGAGAATGTGGGGGCTGAAGGCTAAAAAATTACACCTTGAGTAAAATGTTCAATATTTGGCTGATGGGTACACTAGAAGCCCAATCCCTGCTATAACACAATATATCTATGTAACATACACATGTACCTCGCTGAATTTAAGTTAAAAAAAATTAAACAAGTGGGATAAAGATCCTGAAGCATTTCTTTGAGGAACTGTCACAAGAAATGAAACATGGCTTTACCAATATGATCCTGAAGACAAAGCACAATCAAGGCAATGACTACCAAGAGATGGAAGTAGTGCAGTCAAAGCAAAAGCAGGCCAGTCAGGAACAAAGGAATGTCACGGCAATAGTTTTCTGTGATGCTCTAGACATTTCGCTTGTTGACTTTATGAATGACCAAAGAACAGTAACATCTACTTGTTATAAGTGTTTGAGAATTAGCCAAAGCTTTAGCAGAAAAATGCCCTAGAAAGCTTCCCCAGAGAATCCCTCTCCATCATCAGAAGGCACATGCTCATTTCTCTCATCAAACAAGGGCAATTTTGAGAGAGTTTTAATGAGAAATCATCAGTCCTGAGTTGGCTCCTTCTGAGTTATTTTTGTTTTCTACTATGAAAACAATTTTTAATGGGCACCCATTTTCCCCTTTTAATAATGTAAAAAGAACTCCATTGAGATGTAGAATTCCCAGGACCCTCAGCTCTTTAGGAATGGAATAAATAGCTGGTATAATCACTACAAAAAGTGTCTTGAATTTGATGGAGCTTATGTTGAGAAATAAAAGGTATATATTTTTTTATTTTTATCTTTTAATTTCAGTTTCCATGAACTTTTTGAAGTCCCCTCATATGTAAACACACACACACACACACACACACACACACACACACATACACACAGACACACACACACACACATACACCCATTGAGGCAGCTTCTGAAATATCTCTTAAAAAACTAATATAGGAAGATTCTCCCTACGCATAAAGGTAGAATATTTTCTGCATTTGTTAGAAGTTATATGTTAAATATCGTATCATTAATTTAAGTTTTCCAAGTTGTGTATGAATTGAGTCTACACAATAAAGTTGAAAAAACACATTCTCCTTAGTATTTCCTTGAAGATACGTGTGTGAGGGAGTAATATGTGAATCACTATTGCTAAGGAGTAATCATGTTGTGATCTACTGAAAAATTCAACAAATTATTCATACCTCCAGTTTGTCAGAAAGTAACTTAAGAGGACTATTGTTAAATAGAACTGTTCAATCACTTCTTGTCTTCACTGTAGAAGACACACTTTTTCTGGTTGAGAAATAATTGAACAGATCACTAGACACAATAAGTGATGTCTTTAAAGGATGAGCTCTAAGGAGAAATTCTTTCACTCTTTCTCCTTCTAGGCCCCAGTTTCTTTGTAAACCAAATATATGTATAAAGTACTTTCATCACTTATTTACCAAAGATATTTTATTATTTATTCTATGAATTATTATTAAACACTCTATACTGTATGGTGTAATGAAAAAGGCATAGGATCTCTTAGGATAAAAGAATTTTCATGACAAACACAGTCAAGTTGAAAAAGAGAAATAGTCCCTGAATCTATCTCATGCTAGTTTATAACTCTGACTAGAGACAATGTAAAGATAGACAAATGGTCACTAAACCTTGTTAACAAATTAATCACTCTGACCCAGTATGAATTAGCTTTCCTCCTAGGTTTTGCATTAACAGAGGATACAGTGTTGAGTTCATAAATTTGATAAATTTTGTCTTGAAGGCAAATATCTGCCAAGATTTCAAGAAAATGTTATAAATGAAGTACCTAAATAAGCAATACAAGTGTGCAAAAGTAGCCAAAGATTAAAGATATGCATTTGTATTATGGAGAATTTACATTAAAAATATCGTGCTGGCCAAGTGAAAAAGAACACAAACATAACCTCACTGTTTTTTACTCTTTTTCTCAAGAAAGGTAATGAGCTACTAAATGTCACCACAGTTCCACAGTGCCAATGTACTGAATTAATGAAAGCTTCTAGTTTAAAAGGGTAGTTATTTTACTAAGCAATTTGGAGAGCTCTATTTTTCATTCTCTTCCCTATTTTGAAATAAAACAAAATGAATTGATTGTTGTTCAGTACATTCTAGTTACAGCCTGTTATAGTATTAATGACAGGAACACATTAAATCATTTCCTGATTGCATCAGAAGCTAGAAAGAAAAGAATAGATTGAGATAACTTTATTTTTCAAATATGGTAATGTCCTTGGTCCCTTGAGCCACATATTGATATTAAGATGTGACTTAAGGTTGCCTCTTTAGTTACAAATAAAAAGAAGAAGGGGAAAAAGAAGAAAACAGAAGAGTCTAGGCTTTATTAAACTTCTCTACATTCAACCTCTTTCAAAACAGTTTGAAATTGAAAAACATTCTGTTTGTTAAAGATTTAGAACTCTTAAAACTTTTTTCATTAAATCTAGCTTTCTCCCTTGATAATAAATATAGATATTTCTTAAATTAAGAATCTAAATGTAATGCAGTCATGATTTGCTAAATATGACCAGTTTTTTTTTTCTCAGTTGGACAATGATCAATTACTAATCATTAACAAAACAGCTTTAAATGCCAATGTTTCAATCCCTATATAAGGTATCATGAGACATTATAAAGACAAAGATATAAAATATTAAAAATTTCTAAAATCTCAGAAGCTATAAAGAAAAGAAATAGCAGATTGTGGTTTGTATAAAGTATAACTTTTTTATCTTTAGAAAATAAATATACTTCTACACAAAGCCAGCATTCTAAATTTTTTTTTACTTCTTGGTATTTTAAATCTACTTTTATGTTTCAACTTTCCAAAGACATTTATTAGGTATGTGAATATTTATACTGGTGAATCTAACTTCAATTATGAATATACTCAGATAGCATTATGAAGATGCATACAGAGAAATGAACTTAAGCATTCTCTTTATTTTTTCCCGTCTGCCCTCTTTTTGTTACCCTTTAACTTTTTAATGTATAAAAAAATATAAATTTTGTTCGATCTGTCAGACAAGAGAGTAGCTTTGTACAAAAAGATCCCTTTCAGTAATTAAACTTAGTAGGAGTTTTAATCTGTATTATGCATTCCTGAGTTAACAAAGGGATATTTTAAATGTCTACGAATATCTGAAGGGTTTTCTCAAGGGGAAAAAAATGAATGGGTATAAGCTAGACAGGCAGTATTATACAAAAAAATATAATTTTATAATATATTAAGCCTTTCAGTAACAAAATAGACTATTTTGAAAAACTTCTCATTGTTGAGTTTATTAAGCAACGGCACATTTGAAATATTTTAGCAAAAGTCAAGGACATCAGATGTATCGTTAGGGAAAGCAGAAGAGAGTTGAATGTCTTCTCTACCAAATCTAATTCTAATCTTAACAGGTTTATGGAAAGGCTCTTGAGTAGAATTTGGAATGAATAAAATAGTCAAGAAAATATATCTTAAATGCTTATAACGAACTAAAAAAATGAGCAAAAGGCAATAGAAAAGTAGAGCCACAGGATAAATACTCTACTATCCTTTGAAAAGACATGTAGCGAAGAAAAACTTCATATAAAAAATTTATTAAGAAGTAGCCAGTAAAATATATGCATTCAGCAGGGACACAAGAGATGAATGTACCAAAAAGAGATAAAATCCTTGCCCTCAAAGAAATGACCATGATCCTGAATAGGCACAGAAATGCCAGCATTGTTGCAGTTATGGTTGAGATTAACATGTGTGAGCCCAGAGATTACACGTGCTATAACTCTTTCTTCAGAGTGAGTGCAATGGTCAAGAATCAGTTTACTGACCTACCAACACATTCTATCAATAACTTAGAAATAAAACGGAGATCAAAATCTCACCTGTGTTTTCTTATGTGCAATTGGTCATTACATCTACAATAGCTGGAAATTAGTTATACTAACTGCGGCTGGAGAAAGCATGATATTGACATCTTTCCTGGGACATTAGTGTTCAGTCTTCCCTCCTCCAAAACAGCCTCCTCCCCTCTACCTTTAGGAGCAAAACATGAACCCTTTACATAGCCCTCTAAATAGGATCCTGCATCTCTGAACACATCGTTTGTCCTCTTTTTCTCTCTCACCTCTTGAGATTCAACTCTTTGGAAGGATTTTTGAAAACATACACTTACCAGTGACATTAGGACTTAAAGAAGAGTTAACATGCCGCTGTATGCTGCATTTCACACCTGCATTATGGCATTTGCTAGGATTTATAATAGTTACAACTACAAAACAATAGGGAGTTTATCAATATAGAAAATTTCAGGTCCTCTAAATGGTCTCTCATTAATAGTCAATACAACTAGCATGAGAAGTATGAAAACCTTACTGTCAGTATTTGAGAACAAAGCAAGATTTTTTCACAACTATATGCAATGTATTTAGTTTGAAAGGTTATCATAGAACATGGAATAATATTATACTGTTTTCCACTTTTCAGAGCAGCTTCATCAACGGAAGCCAAAGTCTTTATCTGCTGAAATCTTTATTGAAGTACTTAACGGTGAAATAATATGTCAGAGCTTTACTTTAAAATATTTCAGGATCAAAAACAGAGGGAAAGTAGAGAAAGGTAAATTAAACAAAAATTATTCACGATAGTTTAAGCTGGGTGATGACAACACACTAATTAATAGTACTATTCTCTCACTCTGTATGTTTGAATCAACAAACAAACAAACATAATCAACAAACAAAAACAAAACATAAATAAAATATTAATATTAACCTCTTTTCTCTTAAATTCTCTTTTTTTTAGCTACCTCATTGGAATTCTAAGGACAACTCCAGTTAATACAAAAGTAAAAATAAAAACTCAGAAAACCTTTTGGACAGATTACAACAAAGAAAAATTCTGATACTGCTTGTAGATTCATTTTCCACCCCAAAGATTAGGTAACAAACGAGATGCGGGAGAGAAAGAAAGAAAATCGGGGAGAAACTGAGATGGGAGAGAACCATATGAAGGAGGTGGAGTCTTTAAAGTGGGAAGGAGGAAAATAACCTGAATTCTAAACTACTCTTGAAAGTTCACTCTCTCTTCACTGCAGCTCTATTAACCAATTACCTGTAGCTAACTTGCTTTTCAACAGTCTTTATCCAAGAGAGATCACTTAGATACTTTTGTGTGGCTGGTGTCACAAAAAGACATCTTGAGCCCCCAAATAAGGTGCAAAATACAACCAGAAGTCCCATTCAGCCAAATATTTATTCTCAAATGTCATAAATGCTGTGCACAAGAAACTTTGCACAACCAGAATATTTTGTTTCTTTCTTATATAACTGAAAAGCAATTTGCTATGAGGAAACATTGAAGCTTAACTGCAAATTTTAATGCAATGAGAAAAAGACACATTTTAAGGACACAAGAAATTCAAGTGAGAGGTAATCATATTTTTCATTACATTCATTTTAAACAAGAGATTACTAAGGATTTTAAATTCCACAATTAGTATAATTACTAAAAGAAATTGCACATGTCATATTTTGAGAGTTGAAGAATCCCAGATACCATCTTATTTTCAGCCTGGCTTTCAGGTAGAACCACCTGTAGATTTTGCCATGTTTTGATGGATCCTCTTTTACTAAAATGGTTGAAATGTGCATTTAATTAAAGACAATCACATTATAGGAATATATACTTACAAACAAGAGTAAAAAGCAAAACTTTAGTGCAAATCCAGAACTTCAATAAACAACATACCAAACTCACATTTTCACAGTTACTTAATATTCCGATTTACAGGAGATATGTTTTCATTTTTAGCATACTTTGAAGGAAGAAATATGGATCTGGGAAAGCCAAGTATTTATTTTTGGACACATTAAACTACAACATATTACAATAATAATTAACATCTATTGAGGATCTCCTATGTGAAAAATTTACTTACTTTATGTAGCTCATGATGCGGCCATTATAACAACTCTGTGAATAGATGGTATTATAAGCAGATATTTGCAGATGGCTAAGACTTAAAGGATTTATAAACTTTTGAAGTCACAATACTAATAAATGTTAGGGTTAGAATTACCAGGTTATATAACTTTAGAGCCTCTATTCTATAGGGCCTATCAGCTGTCAGTATAACTCTTATAAACTTACAGCTACAGAACTGAACATACTTGCTTCCCTGGACTGATGAACAACTTGGTCAATCAATTTCTCACGATGAGAAAATTTATGCCTTCCTATCCAAGTCCTTCAGGAGAAAAAGATACTGGTTGAGGAATCAGCCAGGTGCAGAGGTAGTAACACTACATAAGTGATGAGTATAGAGAAAGATCATTAGATTTAAGGTTAAAATTTAAAAGAAATTCTGCAGAAGAATTGTACCGGGGACTAACAGGATAGTGTAAAGAATATTAACTGGATTAGGTAGAAACATGGTTTCCAATAGGAAGGCACTCAGATGGTGCTTAGACTATAGGGATAGAGACACAAAAGTTCAAATGAGAAAAATCTCAGTGTATTGTTTAAATAATTCTAGAGCTAAAGCCTTGTTTACTGATAAGTTTGATTATAGAATATTTATTCCACTCATCATGGTCATATATGCTTACATCTGTAGTCTACGGGGAATTTAGTAAACACTGAGGTGTATTCCTGTAAGAAACCTTAATCCTTTTAACAAAAGTTTGATTTTATATAAATAGACAGTTATTTAAAGGCACTTATGTTGATGAAGACCAGGATTTAAATGTATTGATATACTGTTAGTTACAAAAATCTATGTTTCTTTAGATCATTAGGATAACACTGACAACACCTAGAAACAGTAGTATCACGAGATATAAACACATGTTCAATGTGTGTGGTCTCTGAGCTCAACTACTTTGATGCATATGTCGGTTCAAGTTCTCCAAGAAGCAGATACCAAGACAGGATTCTATGTTGAAAAGATTCCTCAGAGGAAGAGCTTATCAGGATAAAGGGCAGGGAGTAGAAAAGGCAGGAAAAGCCTACGGACAACCATGAGTGTCTGATATCGGTGAATGAAGAGAGGGAAGAAAGGAGTATTGGTTATAAAGAATCTCATAGCAGCTCAGAGAACGTTTCAACTGAGCCCATGGGGAGTCCTCAAGCTATAGCCACCCATTCATTAGAGGAGTCTCATGTCCTGCAAGAATAGATGTGCACAAGTGCCCCCACAGTGCTCAGTTAATTATTGAGACCACTCAGAGAAAGTGTCACTTCAGAATGAAAGAGTGGCAAATACAGAGAAGCAATAACTGAGGTTGTTGATCATCAGTGATCCCCAAAGCAAGTGACCTAAGCAACACATTTCTATGGCCATTTCCAAACACAGCATTTATTCAGCAATGTGTATATTTTTATATAATCATTAAAACCAGTTAGTGGTGCTAAAGTTTTCATGGCCCGATATCTTTCTCTCATTTTCATAGTTATGACTAGTTAATTTTTAGCTCTCTGCCAGGGAATGTCAGGTGCAATTGATAACAGAGATGAAGAGGCAAATCAGTCATTGACATTTTCATGAAGAAAACTGCCATTTTACACCCTATGATTGGTGAGGCTGCTCCAGTCATGAACTCAACAATAACAACAACAAAATTATAGAGGAAAAAAAAAAGCAACCTTCTTTTTAATCTGTTTGGTAGCCTGCTTTAATTTATCTGTCTGAGAAAAGAGATGGGATTTATGGTGCTGATTCCAGATGTCAGATGAGGTATAAAGAGGGATGTGAGGATTTGGATTTAGATAGGCTTGGGTTTGAATGCGAGCCCGACTGCCTTTGAATTATGTGGCTGGACAACTTCCTTATTACTTTTCTTCACCTGAAGATGAGCATAAAATATTATCATATAGATCTGTTAAGAGGATAAGAAATAATTTATGTAAAATGGCCCTGGCACAGAATGAGTGCTCAATAAACATACTTATGCTAGGATTATTAATCTTTTCAAAAAATAATCTTAAGATTGTGGGAAATGACGAACAGGAAGATCCTTTACAGACATTAAATCTTCCTGGAAATTTTTCTCCAAAACATAAAAGGGGCAATCTGTATTTTTAAATTACACTTATTTTGTTGAGTATAAGCATTTTTATCTTAAAAGCAAAAAACAAGTTTAAGGGAAAACTGGCATTCCTAAAATTCAGACTTGTGCTTGCAAACAAGATGGTAAAAGTGTGACCATCCTTTCCATTTTCTACTTAAAAAAAAGAAAGAAAGAAAACCATCTTCAGCAAGTTATATGCAAAATAGCAGTAAGGCCCAATGGGCGGTAGCAACACTCTCTTCCTGCAAATGGTTGTTCCCCCCTCACAGTGTTTAGGCTCACATGGTGGCAGCTCTAAATGACAAGTAATTCTGATGCTGTGGTAGAATTCTTGAAAAATAAGTTGCAACTTAAAATTTATATTTGAAATGAGAAGGTAAATGTCATACCTTCAATGTATACCTCCTATTTTTATCTAATCCTGGGCAATGGTATAACCAGAGGTAACTGAATGCCAGAAGAATAGATAAAACTTTGTCTTAAAAAAAAAGAGAATGATTACCTCCACTTGTTGAATTCAAAGAAAAATTTAAGTATATTCTTCATCTTCATGCTGTATTATTCAACCTGAGAAGAGCAAAATTGCATAAATCCAAAATATAAAACAACTAACTATACTTATACTTCTCAGCACACAGATCACATAATTCTGTGCTTGTACACCAATGTAAAAATGTGTTCTGGGAAGATGAAATTTCCCAGCTAGTTGTCTAAAGGACATTAACCCTCCATTATTTATTAGGTCGATTATAAAAGAAAGTCCTGCATGGTCCCAAAGGAGAAAAAAAAATTGTCATGGTTCCCAGGAAGAAAAAATAAAAAGCAAGGATTATCCTTGAAAGCAAAGAAGAGAATAGATTTTTTGTCTTTTTCTTTTTTTTTTTTTTAAACCCGGTTGTCAGAAGAGTTGCCATGGGCACCATTAGGGGCCTAGGTTTAAATGTCAGATTTCTCTTCAACTACTGTCTTTCTAATATTCTTTTTTGTTGTTCTTGTCCTGATTTCTCCTCCAGATTTTTTTTAAAACAATTCAACTAAATATCCTGTTTGGCTTTACTATTCTTGAAGTATCCCTTTTTTCCTAAAAGCCCCCTAAACTTTTGCTTTTAAGTAAATAAATTATTGCATTTTATGTTCTCTTATTGTTTCATTACATCTATTTTCATATAGTGTAATAGAAATGAAAGCATTTAAATCATTCAGAGGACTCCATATACCATAGAATAGTATTAGCCACTATAAATAAAATAGAATTTAGCCAAGTCACGTCACTTTGTCATTAGCAGAACACTGATGTATAGCATATAGCATAGCACAGTATTTACTTGATAGAGGCTTTACATGTATGTGTGTGAAGGGATAAGAAGGAAGTGCCCATGAGGAAGCAAATGAGAAAGATGAAACTCTGATTATTAAGAGCAAACCCTGATATGTGCTACCCACAGTGAGGATTTGAGCTGATATGCCTCATAAACAAGTTTGAAAGAGTTTAAATCCAAGTTTAAGAAAACACTGGGAGAAAGTTAAATTGCCTAATCAGGAAGTGGGCAAATGGCTTGACTCCTTTCTATTTTTCAGAAAAGGTGAGTTGGCAAGTTGATTTTATTACTAGGCTTTCATTGTCAAGAGAGCAAAACCAAACTCAATTGTCTGTCCTAGGCTTCTCCTCCTCCCTCTCCTCTTCCTGGCTGCCTGCCCTCCTTCCATTTGAAAAGTTGGACATTTATGTTTGGAATACTTTTTGCTAGTGTTAACATGCAAATGAACACTGAATGCTGAAGCAGCTTCATGAATAGGAAAGGCAGGCATGTGGAGGGATTTATATCTCTGTTGATGCAATTGTGTCAGGATCTGTGGTGAGCCCCCAGCATGAGTGCCATCATTTGCATAAATGAAGGCCAGCTTCCCATTGGAGGGAAAAGGAGAATGCTACATTTCTTTCAACTGAATGCTTGTGGGCTAACCACTACAAAAAAATGCATGTATTATGTGGGAGCAGATTTGAATAACACTTCAGAAGAGGGGTGGTACAAAATGACTGAATAATCCATTTAACTTCCCTCCAGACCAGCAATATTGCCCCTTTACTTCCCACTTAAAAAGTTGAATGTCTTCAAATTAAAAGACTTTTAGGTTTAATTGCTAGAGTACAATTTAGGCTAGTAACTTAAGATCAGATGGTATCACAACTTCCAGGAAAATGTTATACGTTTGAATAACTCCAGAAGAAAAGTTACAATGTTACAATATACTTTTAACATCCCACAAAGCAGTGGTTAAAACACTATTGTCTTAATAGTAATAAACTACAATTGCACTGTATATCAAAAAATAGTATTTGCAAAGCAAATAATAACAATAATGTTTTAATTTACCTAATCAGGAATAAATGTGGGAGCAACCCAAAAGAGAGAAAATAACTCAAGAAGGAAAAGAGGCCATTTTGAATTCCATTCCTGCTAGAAGTTTGGCCTGTCAGAAAATGCTTCTATTTTTGATCTCTCTTTTTTTATTTTGTCTCAATAGGAGTCAAGCATCACCTTACATAAAAATAACTCAAACCTCAGTAAGCATATACCAAAGGTTATGCTATAAGTTCTATGTTGCAAATAAAATAGAAAAATAAGATATAGGTAGAAATATGGTAAGTATAAATGCATGAAAGTAGGAAAATATAGAAATAAATACAAAATTGTTCTGCATAGATGACAAAAGGTGCAAGACTTCTGAGAAGGGTGACTACAAAAGTCTAAGTGGCTAAATGGTCCAGAAAGGATTTAGGGAAGCCAGGAGATAAGGTATAGGTCCTTAAGGTGCACTGTCCACGCAGTAGCTGTTAGCCACACAGGGCGACTTACATTTAAATTTAAATTTAATTAAAATAAAATATCACTTAAACATAACTTCTTCACTTGCCACATTTCAACTACTTGATAGTTACATATGACTATGCAGATATAGAATATTTTCATCATTGCATAAAGTCCTAAAGGATTAATGTAATTTGACATAGTAAAAATGGCAAATTTGGGAGTTCTAGCAAGGAGATCATGAGTGAACACAGAAAAAAAGGAAAATGACATGACATTAAATTCTAAGGAAAAGGCTAGATTGACAGAACTAGAAATGTTTATATTGGAAAACAGAGGGAAAAAAAATAAGGAAGACCTAATCTAAGGACCTTCGAAACTTGGGCAGATGTGATGAACAAGAAAACATGACAAAAGCTGTATACTTAGAATGATTATTCTGACAGCAGTGTGATTAGATCAGGGAAGGAAGAGTCTGAATATGAGATTTCTACTGAAGCTGCCACAGTAATCCCCCTGTGCAATGATGACAGCCTGCACCAGAGGAGTGTGGGTAGGGTGGGAGACAGAAAAATGGATACTAAAAAAAGTTCTTAAGGATCATTTTCAGAAATTAAGAGTGAGGAAAATAAAAAAACAGATGAGAGAATAAATAATCACTTCAAGTTTGCTAACGTGAGTTTCTAGGAGAATTTCAGTTCTCCTAAACAAAACTAGAAATATGATAGTGGTTCTCAGTTGTTCACTCATTCTGTGTATCCCCCACATTTCATTTTCACACTCTCCAAGATGATGACTTGACACCTCCTCCTCTTGCCTCTACATTCCTCTGCCTCTCTGCCTCCTCCAACATCAACTGATGGTCTTGTCTCACGCTTTCTTGAGAAAATAAAAGCCGTCATGTAGGAACTTCGTCTTCCCACATGCAGCCAGCTACTCTCTTCCCCAGCTACCTTTTCTCCCTTGCTCCTAACTCAGTGAATAAAGAGAGACTTGTCCTATTCCATGCCAGTCCTCGTCCCTGTGCTGTGGAGCACTCTTACTAGGTTTTGAAAGTCTTACACCCAAATGACCTCTACTGCCTATTCTATCATAAATTTCTTCTTGTAGCTTCTTTTCCACCACATGCAACCACTGTACTGGATTGTGAAATGTAATCATTCTTTCCACCCCCATTGTCCATCAGTCAAATGTTGGATGAGACTGAACCCTGCCTTCGCCTTCAGAGTGTAAGCAATTCAAGTCACATTATTTGCCTATACATAGCTATTGTTTGGGGGTGTGACAAGATCCAAGACCTCAGTCATTTTCATTCATGAAATTCCTCTGGAAATTATAATCAATTTATGTGGCTCCAATCAGAGTAAATGCTTGGACTTTTGTTTTTCTCTCACTCTGAAATGTATGCTGTGAAGATAAAAAGATCAGATACTACTGTTTTGTTATTATGATAAAAGCTGAAACTGAGTGTAAAGAAAAATATCGAAAACTGCAGAATTGAGAACTGAAGAAAAATATAGTTGGAGCCCCCCAATTCTGGACTTGTTCGGGTACATAAACCATTCAACGTTCTTCATTGCTTAAGCCAACTTCAATTGTATGTTACAGCCAACAGTAAAATAACTCATACACGAAGCATCTTCACCCAAAGCATGTCCTTCTTTAGACCCTTGTTCCCGTCTAGCGACTCTAAACATTTTCCACTCCCTGTCACAACAAAACTACTTAAAAGATTTAATTTGCCTAGTTTCTCTGACTTCTTATTCCTCCTTAATATCATCCTCTTGGGCCTCTCTTTCCAGTCTTCTGCTGAACTATAGTGACCGTCATCACCAATTTCCTTCATGTTACATATCCTAAGATTACATATTTAATTTATTTCACTTGATCTCTCAACAGCATTCAACAGAGTCAACAATTTGAAAACACTACTTTCTCTTGCCTTCAGTGGAGTTGTATTCTTGTTTTTCCTCAAGTTCACATTGTCAGAGCTCAAGTGCAAGAAATAGAAATCACTGTGGCACCTGAAAGTTAAGGAGACGTAACACAAGGAATGATGTGCTGTCCAAATAATCGGGGAAGCTGGAGGAGTAGGCTCTCCATGAGTCCTGAGATTACTCTCAGAATAGTATTTTAGATCTGTAAAAATCAGAATCTTGGATCATTACAAAGTCTTCCTAAATCCTTGTCTCTAAGAATACATGCGTTAGCTATAATCTGAAGATATCACCACCATTCACTTGGTCTCTAGAGCCGAAACTCCAGGAGTCAATCTTGAGTTGTCTCTCTCCTTTATTCTCTCTATATAATCAATTAACAAAGCAGTCAAATCCAACTCTAAAATAAACTCTGTATGTACCACTGTCCGTTAACTGCATTAGCACCTTCCTAGTACAAGTCTCCATAATGTGATCACATAGACTACAGGCAGAGCCTCTAAACTGATCTTTCTGCGTGCATCAGCTAATTCCCTTCATTCTGCCCATGGGATCCAGAATGATCATTTTGCAATCAAAATTAGATCATAAAATTTTCTTGCTCAAAATTCTACTGTGGTTCTCAATGGCACCTGGAATAGAATTCCAACTTCTCATATGCACTGAGAACTGGCTCACCTGCCCAACCTTCTCATATCTTTCTTCTCCACCCATACAAATACCTTCCTGCTCTTGGAACATACCAACTTGATCCCACATTGGGGCATTTGCATTCATCTTTCTTTCCTCTCACAAGATTCTTCTCTCAGACATTCACAGGACTGACTTCTTCTAATCATTCAGATTTCAACAATTTCATAGAATGGTTTTCTCAGATTTCCAAATCTAACATAACTTCTGCCACTTACTCTATCCCATTACCCTGTTTATTGTCTTCATAGCAGGCCAATCATTTAAAATTTTCTGGCCCATTTTCTATTAAGTTCCAAGAAAGCCATGATTTGTCTCTCATGCTCCCCATCTAGACTAGTACCTCATCTCTCCACCTAGTCACTGCCTGGTCTTGAGATATAGCAGAAACTCCATAAATGTCTGTTGTATGATTAACTGGATTCTTAGTAAACAGCCACAAACCAAGTGCTTAAAATCTCACATTTACATTTATTGATAGATAGCATAGAATAGCAAACCAAAAAAAAAAAAATCTCATTCCTCTATAGGGATGGAACCCTTTTCTGGGATAGGCATGGAAGACAGCCACAGTACAGAATATCAGATTAGGCCTAGGAAAAACTGCCACTCAGCACTAAGATCAGGGAAGAAGTGAGGCAGTATCCTCCTTCCACATTTGTGAAAAATGTTAGCAAACATTATACTGACTTCCAAATTTCACTGAAGATTGTAGGTTGTTTCACTTGTAAGCCAACTCAATGACATATTGTAGGCCTACATAAAATAAACCAGGGTCTATCTAGTTTCTAGTACTAGTTTAATTCAGTCTTTCTAGTATCTTGGAAACACTTAGTCATGAATTGGATCTCAAATGAACACTTCAAGTCTGAACTTCTGAAAGGTCCCCTCTCTATACACTATACAAAAGGATGAAAATTATTCTAGTAATTCTTAAAAGAAGTAATGTAAATTTGAAATGACATGTTTAGAAGAACAGGAAACCAAATGACTTTGCAAGGAGTTCTATATGTGGGATGTGTTAGAAAGAAACAGGGTGATGTCTTTTTTTTTTTAATGCCACCTTATTTGATAAGGAAGGGCTGATTCCTAGTTTAGATTGATGATGTTTTAGAAAGCCTCCAAGTTTAAAGAAATTGGGTGGCAAGAAAAGGAATACTCCCAGGAACCTCACCATGTTTGGAGAACATAAATATCTCCTGGTGTGAGGAAACGTGGGCTCTCCTGAATCATTGACCTATAATCTGGGATTGACTATGCATCAGAGAAAACCCTGACTCAGGGTTAGCAGGCAGAAAACTGAACGTGTTCATCCCTAGGGTCCAATAGAATAATCCCTTTATTACCTAATTACATGTGTGTGTGCTTTGGTATTGTTCTACACAAATCCATGGTATTAATCCACTTTCTTTTAATCACTAATATAATTGTTACCTATGCCCTTTTATTTATAACATGATTATTATGATCATTAAAATCACTACTGCAAATTATTAATTATCTTCACTCTTCTCAAAACTAAATATAACTGATCATTCTTTTTTTAAATTTTTAACTATCAAGTTTCCTTACTCTACAAAGAGGTTGGTGCTATTAGTTACATTTTTCCCTCTTTTTCTCACCTTTACATATCTCTGTAGCTCAATCTTTATCTCATTTGCTGTTATTTCCCATGTTTTTTTCTGATTCAAAGTTCATTTTCCAAGGATAAACCCTACTTTTCCTAGTTTCTAAGCACCATATCTTCCCCTATTTTCTTGAACCTCTTCATTTTCTGGGATACCCTACTTTTTATTCATATGTTTACAAATGGTCCAGGGGTGACTCAAGTAAACTTTCAGCCAAAGTGATCTGTAAGGGTAGCAAAACACAGCCTGGATAATCAGAAATTTGTAGAAGTTAGCTCAGGTTTCTGTATGCAACTCCTCAGATGATTGGCAAAATGTAAAGTGGCAACCTTCCACAAAGTAGACAGCACCCTCAAGTGAATATAAAAACACTTCTCATCATTGCCAATCTTTTTCTACAATTTAAGTATCACTTTTTTCATGTTTAAGCACAAATTCTCAACACAACCACAGATCTCAACACTTTTTCTCTTACCAGTGAGCTAACAGCCCTCACATTATCACTTTTAGATACTCCAGGCTTCAAGATTTTTCCATTACCATTAAAAAGAAAAGATTTTTATAGTCATAATAACTATTTTAGTTTATTATTAACCCTCTAGTATATAATTTTTAATCCCTCACTTTGCTAAAATTGTATACTTTTACCAGTTAACTAAAAGTCAACAAACACGAAGACCTTTTGTCAGGCTTTAACCCAATTGACTTTATGTAGCCACTGATATTATTGTTCTTTTTATAAACTCTCCTGTCTGAATTTAATGATTCTGCCTTCTTCCTCTGCTTCTGCTTCTTCTCCTTCCCCTTCCCCTCCTTCTTGTTACAGTTTCTTACTCTGTTGCCAAGGCTACAGTGCAGTGGTGTGATCATAGCTCAGGGTACCCTTGAATTCCTGCGCTCAAGGGATTCTCACACCTCAGCTTCATTACCCCTGTGCCTTTTTCACCCTTACGTAAAAGTGGAAACTTCCCAAGAAAACATCCTCCAAACATTCATGCTTAGTGATTACACATTTTCAAGTCAGCTGAGTTCCAGGATTTCTCAAATCACTTAAATTTGTGAAATGACCTCTAAGCTTTAGATCTGTGTTTTCTATACCTGCTGGCTCTCTTCCCCAATCACCTCAAAACTAAGCGATCTCTTTTACTTAGGTATGCGATGCTCTTTAAAAGCAAAGCCTTAGTAAGAAGATGATAGCCACCTCTAAGTACCCAGAGAACCAGTACATAGAGAAGAAAAATTAGATGTCTCATGAAGTATCACAAAAAAGGGCCAGCATCAATAAGTTAGAAGGCTCAGAAAAGGTATATTTTTGAGTTATTATATATAAACCCTTTCTAAAACTTTTTTTTTTTTGAGACGGAGTTTTGTTCTTGTTGTTCAGGCTGGAGTGCAATGGCACAATCTTGGCTCACTGCAACCTCCGCCTCCTGAGCTCAAGTGATTCTCCTGCCTCACCCTCCCAAGTAGCTGGGATTATAGGCATGTGCAACCATGCCTGGCTAATTTTGTATTTTTAGTAGAGATGACCTCAGATGATCCACCCACCTCGGTCTCCCAAAGTGCTGGGATTACAGATGTGAACCACCACACCCAGTCCTAAAACTTTTTTAGATTAACTTTTAGATCAATCTGAAAATAAAATATTTTATATTAATTTTCAGAGTATTCTGTACATATTAGCTACTTAAGTGTATATTGCTATAAGCAAAATAATAGAATTCATGACTTCTTACATTGATAATTTGTTTCTAATAAAATTGGAATTATGTGGTGCCAACAAGATTGATTAAATGATAGTACTTTTGCTTATATGTCATATATCATACAAAAGTATGTTTCACATGAATTCATATTGGCATTCTCTGCCTTTGCCTTGAGGAAACAACAATTTCTTAAACAGCACACTAAACAGCAATAGTCATAAAGAAAGGAATGATAAATGGAATATCATTAAAACTGCAAACTTTTTAAAGAGAAATTCTATTCATCAAAAACACCATTAAGGGAATAAAAAGATAAGCACATACTAAAAGAAGATATTTGCAATTCATAAATATGACAAAGGACTCATATCCCAAATATACAGGTCAAAATTAAAAGATAAATGTTTCTCTAAGATCTACTTGAGACCTTAAGGCCCTAAGAATATCCACAGGACATATACTTTAGATGCTGAATTGAAGTCTCAGGTAGAGTTTTCTCTGCTTAATAAAAGCTGGATAATCATAAAGACCATTTTACTTCCAAGAGTAAAGAGTATTACATGTCTAGTTTTGAATTCTAGTGAAATATTGTGTTACTTATGGTGTATATGTTTACTATTTTAGATGAGAAGATACTTAAGTGGAATATTTCCTTCATTTCTTCTCTTGCTGTAACATAGTAGAATTTCAATGTAGTTTATTTAAAATGTTTATTATCATTTCCCTTAGTAAGTTCTCTTTAACACAATTCAACTAGAGAAGATGCTCAGATGGAATATAGATGACCAGAATTCTTAGTTTGGCCTGAATTGCTTTTTTTTTTCTTATTTCTTGGAATAGTATTTTTTATAATGGTTATTACTACTCTCTAACTCATGAATTGTCAGACTATTAGTGAAGCAGATATCTACTGCTTTGATAGTCTCCCTGGCACCAAAACTCCAAAATAGTCTCTGGTTGATGGTCTGGTGCTGCAGACCTCAAACATTGAAAGAACATCCATACAATTGTTGCACGCAATTTTGTCATGGGAGGCCTGTGGTCAAATTCCTGCTTATAAAACTAAAACTCGCCTAATATTTGCAGTACAATTAATGGTTTTCCATACTTTTGCACAGAACAAATAAGATTTGTAAGTTAGGACTTTTCACTGCTATATGTAATAAGCCACAAGAAGATAGCCACTATTGTTATCCCTATTTGATAGAGGAGGGAATTAAAGCACTGATTGGTTAAGTCACTAGCCCATGTGGTACATGGTAAAGCCAGAATTTGAGCATCTTCAGCCTGTTCTCCTAATTTTAATTGTTGCTTTTTTTTTCCTATTGAGTTTTTCAGGGGTCTCATAAATATTACTTCTTTTTTGCTAAAGTTTGAATTAATAAAGAATGAAGATAAAATAGTGAACATTACTTTCAGTTAAACAAAAATCAGAAATAGTGGCTATAAAAGTCACTATCAAATAATATTTTAATGCAATTGCTGGTGTTTCATAAGTTCAGTTCTCAAGGCTGAGAAAACATATTTTCAGGAATTTTTCCAATGAAGTTATCAGATTAATTGTGCCATTATTACCTTTATTGGTGTCTCTAAATCAGTACATTCAAATGTTAATTTCAAAAGCAAACTAAAATTAAGTGAGTCATGGGAAATCAATTACTGTAAAGCCAAAAGGAAATTAATTACTGTACAACCCTGTAATACTGAGTCCCACAATAATGTGAATTTCAACATATTGTGTTAGGTGCCTGACTCCCTCCTTTGCCCAAACCTTGTTTTCAGACTGGAATGGTCTAATGTTTGTACCTTTCCTAAGAATGCTGTTAAATGGCAGCTATTATCACAAAGTCAAAAATAAAGAGACTGTCAAGTAACTTGGTCAAGGTCATATGCCCTAGAGGAAATAAAGCAAGATGCTGAAATTTGAGCACTGATAAGACTGTATTCAGAGCCTATGTTTTTTCCAATTTGTAAATTGCTTCTTTTAGATCTGTATGTAATAGATTATTGCTATTATTGATCAATTTATTCATATTTTGGTAGGTATCATAGCTATATTTTGTACTTTACTTCTCAGCCAAATGAAATTATTAATAAATTCTAACTATCATTTCCTGACATTATAAATTTTTACCGCTATTCAATTCAGCAAGCTGTGTTTAAGGTCAAATTGTCGATAAGTAACTGGAGGATTCTTTGCAAAGTAATTTATATTAATTTTGTAATATGCGTAGAATTCTATGGTTATATTCCAACCAATTCCTGATAAGTACTTCTATTAAATGTATTTCATTTCACTTTTTAAAAGTATTTTCCACCAGTAAGCAGATTTTACATGCTTAATAAGATTAGATAGCTTTATCAAAAGAGCAGAAATTAAGGCAAAATTTATCCTTGCCTTATTAAATGTATGTAGAAATTCAGTCTAGAACCTAACTAAGAATAGTCTAGATTCAACTTTGAATAAAAGGGTTCTTATGCCTCAACAAAAGGCTCACTTAATTTTAGTTTGCTTTTTGAAATTAACATTCTAATGTACTAATTTAGAGACACCAATAAAAGTAATAATGGTACAATTAATCTGATAACCTCATCAGAATAATTCGTGATAATATGTTTTCTCAGCCTAGAGAACTGAACTTATGAAACACTGGCAATTGTATTAAATTATTATTTGATAGTGACTTTTATAGACACTATTTCTGATTTTCGTTTAACTGAAAGTAAGATTCATCACTTTTTCTTCTTATTTGAACAGCTCTGAACAAATCTAATATTGCAAATTACAGTATATAACAGCACAAATTTATAAAAGTATTATAACCAAATAAATTACATACATATACACACAATATCAAAGTTCTAGTTTAATCCTGGAATGGAAACAACATAGTATATACTCCTTACTTCTCCTTATTACACATTCCTTCTCCCACATCCAATACTCTGCCTCCTATTTTACTTGCAACTGTTCACCTAAAATATGTCTTTAATTTACCAAGGTTTAAACATGTCTGATCCTTAAAAGTTGGTTATAGCCAAGATTGAGAAACTAAAGAAATAAGTTAAATTGGATTTAGTAGATATTTTGAAGTAGTAAGTCCTTGGAAAAATTGAATTCCAACATAGTATAGATTTTTTTTTTATTTTAAAATTTGATTTTAGTTACATTTATTTATTTATTTATTTATTTATTGTTTATTTTACTTTAAGTTTGGGGATACATGTGCAGAACGTACAGATTTGTTACATAGGTATACATGTGCCATGGTGGTTTGCTGCACCCATCAACCTGTCATCTACATTAGGTATTTCTCCTAATGCTATCCCTCCCCTAGCCCCCACCCCCTGACAGGCCCCAGTGTGTGATGCTCCCTTACCTGTGTCCATGTGTTTTCATTGTTCAACTCCCACTTATGAGTGAGAATATGTGGTGTTTGTTTTTCTGTTCCTGTGTTAGTTTGCTGAGAATGATGGTTTCCAGCTTCATTCATGTCCCAGCAAAGGACATGAACTCATTCTTTTTTATGGCTGCATAGCATTTCATGGTATATATGTGTCACATTTTCTTTATCCAGTCTATCATTGATGGGCATTTGGGTTGGTTCTACGTCTTTGCTATTGTGAATAGTGCTGCAATAAACATATATGTGCATGTGTCTTTATAGTAGAATGATTTATAATTCTTTGGATATGTACCCAGAAATGGGATTGCTGGATCAAATGGTATTTCCATTTCTAGATCCTTGAGGAATCGTCACACTGATTTCTACAATGATTGAACTAATTTACAATCCCACAAACAGTGTAAATGCATTCTTATTTCTTCACATCCTCTCCAGAATCTATTGTTTCCTGATTTTTTTTTTTAGATATACTTTAAGGTCTGGAGTACATGTGCAGATTGTGCAGTTTAATAATCACTGCCATTCTAACTGGTGTGAGATGGTATTTCACTGTGGTTTTGATTTGCATTTCTCTAATGACCAGGGATGATGAGCTTTTTTTCATATGTTTGCTGGCTGAATAAATGTCTCTTTTGAGAAGAGTCTGTTCATATTTTTTGCCCACTTTTTGATGGGGTTGTTTTTTTCTTGTATATTTAAGCTCTTGTAGATTCTGGATATTTTTAATTTAAAACACATTAATAAGATAATTTCTCCCTCCTCCCCTATTCTGCTTTAGAAATCATCCAAAATAATAAAAAAGATAAACAGAAATGTGAACTCCACTTTCAATGAAATGAGAAGATTTCTACAAACTAAAACTACACAATTTGATGAAGGGTTGTTAAAAGCAGTGAAGTTCAACTAGGATACTGAATAACTTGTGAGAGAATGATAGAAAACAGCTGAGATGAAGTATCAGACCGTAACTCTCTAAATAAGAGGAAAATTTGATATTCAATATCATTAATATTTTGTTTGGAACAACAGGGACACAAAGAGGTGGAGGATGACTACCTATATCTAGTCTGTCATCTGATTTAAGAAGCAGAGAAGATGGCACTGAACAAGGATCCAAATAATATAACCAATTTGCAGAACACCATTTGTCATTTGGACAGGGAAGGAGAAAGACTGCATTAGGAGGTGCCTAAAGCATCAATATCAGTGAGCTGAGGAAAAATACAAGTGAAAAAAATTCACCTAGGGATAACCACAGGTCATGGAGAGAATTCCTGCTACAGGGAATACAGCCCTATCCCCATCTCCATATGGACATGTTGCAAATAACCGATACAGAAAACTTCACCTTATTCACTAGAGTATATTAATTAGAAACAAAACAGAGTAGATACTAGAAAGATTTTTAAAACAGAGAACAGAAGAAACAGGGAGAAATGCCAAACAAAATGTACTTACTAACAAAACGTTACCATGTTATTAGTGAAAACTGTTGGTCAATAGTAGAGCCATAACAACTTTAAATACACTTTAAAGTTTGTTCAATTTAGATCTAATACCTAATTAAGATCTCAATAAGATAAGGAAGCCTATTTTTTGGAAGATACAGGAAAATAATAGGAGATGAAATTACGACATCAGAGTGCAGGGAAAAATGAGAAAAAAAATAGTAGAGAAATGAGGGGAAAATTAGAAACATCATTAAGAAAAATGGACACTTCTGAAAATGCAGTAGAATAAAACATAACGGATATTTTTTCCACCATTTCTTTAAACGTAAAGCCTCTCTAAAAAATAAATTTTAAAAAAATTATCACTTTTTTTGTTATTATTTTCTATAAAAAATATTTCTAAATTATTCACAGAAAACAGAGTATAAAATTTGAAAGAAGAAGCAAAGGAAAAAACTTAACATGAAAAAGGATATTCTTTTCACCTCTATTTTAAATTTTATTCTACAAGAACCAGCCAATGAATTCAAGGAAAGAAGAAGCAAACATGAGACATAAAAATTACACAAAAATAAATAAACATCACTATTTGTAGATAATATTATTATTTTCTGGGAAAGGCCAATAAAATCAAATTTTATGAGGAATTATTATGACAGCTGAGTATGAAATTAATATCCAGAAATCAATAGTCTTCATAGAGTCAAACAACCAAATAGAAGCTAAAGGAAGAAAATGCCAAATATAACTACTACTAAAATGATAAAACACCTAGAAATGTACTTAAGAAATATGTGAGATCTGAATAAAATGATAATTTTACAATATTACCAAGGGACACAGAAGATAAAAAACAATACCATTACTGAATTGGAACCCTTGCTATCATAAGGATATCACTTATCTAAATTAATGAACAATCTTAATATAATCCTAATAATACTACATTTAAAAAAAATCAAACTGGGCACTTCTAAAATATACACAGATATAGAAATATGTGTGTGTGTGTCTGCGTGTGTGTGTGGTGTGGGGTGTGTGTGTGTGTGTGTGTGTGTGTGTTGCAAGAATAACCAAGATAAGGCTGTTAATAAGAGTTGGGGGAAGACTGGTTGTCTAGATACTAAAATATTTTATTAAACTAAAGTAATTAAAAATGTATATTTATGCACAATGAGTAAAATAGGTCAATAAGAGATGACAAAATCCATAATTAGAATTAATGCATGCAGGAATTTAGTATAATAAAAATAGTATTTCAAATACATATGGGGAATATGGATTATTTAACAAAGGAGTTCATATCACTTGCCAGATACATAGAAAAAAATTAAGATGTTTTTCTAACTCATGCCTTACACAAAGTCAATTCCAAATAGTTCAAAGACTTAAACATAAGCATACTCTAAAAGTACTTTTAAAAAAGCATAAAATATAATGTCAGAAAAGAGAAGCCTTTCTGAGGATGTCGCAAAACTCAGAAACATAAAAAGATACCTTTAACTGCATAAAAATTTACATTTTCTGGAAATAATCAAAAAACCAAAAGACAAATGGCAAACAGGAAAAAATTACAACTTAACATCACTAACTTAAAGCTAATTTTCTTAAATACAAAAATCTTACAAATCAGTTAATGAAACTCGAGCATAACTTATAAGAGTTGAAATTAATAACATTCTAAGGACATAAATGTCATAATCTTTTTCAAAATTATAAATTCCCAAACTCTTTCTTTCAGCAATTCTACTAGGACTTTATTCTGTAGATTTGGTAACATATAGGAGAAATGGGATACAGAGAAGGATAGTGGTTATAACATTGTTTGCATTAGAAAAAGATTGACAAAAAAATGCAAAGATCCATACTAAACTCTTTTACTGCAGGTTGGTAAAACATTTAATGACATATTCCTAAACTAGATACTATGAAGACATTAAAAATAATGATTCTGTTGCATATTTTTACCAAGGAAAATCTCTTAAGATGCCCTAAGTGGAAAAAACAAGAAACAGCAGGTAGAAGAGTATGCATATATGTTACTATGACTGATTATATATTGGGTATGCAGTTATATAGAATGTTATGTATTACCACTAGATATTACATACAATGTGGACATATTATGATACATAGTGATATATATGTACATGTACACATACAATATGTCTAGAGTATTCACAAAACAACTGGTATTACTGGCTGTCTTTGAAAGAAATACTTTGTACTATTTATATTACCCATTCTATAAATTATTAAGACATTTTTGAATTAAAATTTAAAGTTTTAATTAAATAAACATAATTGAATAAAAAAGGTCTCTTCCCTTTAGCCTTTTCTTCTCAGTGTTCCTCTGCTCTTTTCTCTGTGCAAGAGTGAGTAGTGCAATGTGAAGCTGGTTGGGATGATGAATAGTCTCTCTCAGGCAGGAAGAGATCTGCTCCAGAAAAAATAGAGCCATAAAATTTGAAATATCTTCTGGTTAGGGGTCTGCCCATCTGTACATTAAAGAAAAAAAAAATGAAAGGTGTTCCAGACTCCAAGGCGAGGAAAAGATACAGAAAAAAAAAAAGTTGGGAAATTTATGTTTGTCAGAGACTCTTTTTTTAATTCCTCTGGTTCTTTAGGTTAACATTCTGTGCACATCAGCAAAGTTCCCAAACCCAACTGCCATCATTTCTGAAAAGAGCAAAGGAGGCAGGCTTTTCATTCTGGAATCTCCAAGTGCTGCAGGCATCTCTGTGGAGGTGACTACATCTCTAACAATTCTCCTTTGCTACTGTAGGCCCACTTCACAATGTGTTATAACTACCAGCATTTAAATTAATACAAAGTGCTAGCTTTTAAAATTCCTGTCTTATTATGAATCAATAAGCAAAAATACAAAGTTTTATTTCTTATAAATGCTAGTAATCACATTACCCATACCATTCCTAGGGCAGATAAGTCCAGTAAAAATCTAAACATGTGTTTGCAGAATTCTAATCACCTGCTGCCCTCCTCTATATAGGGGAGTGGAACTGGGGCAACAAACAGTGTTTTCATTACATCATAACAAATGTTTTGATGGGAATTGTCTAAGTTTTATTTTTCTCCAAAGCAGAGCCTAACACAACAATTTCAATGCAGGTGGCATAG
Organism: Cacajao melanocephalus; assembly: GCA_963573385.1. Lineage (NCBI taxonomy): Eukaryota > Metazoa > Chordata > Mammalia > Primates > Pitheciidae > Cacajao > Cacajao melanocephalus. The sequence goes on from CAUYLG010034293.1 coordinate 120,783, forward strand.
GTAGGAAGTGGTCTCAGGAAGCAGAAGTGAGGGGCCACGAAGAGTAACAAAGGGATAGGAAGAAAGCTAGTTAAGGCTATAGTAGCACTAAGCTGGTTACCACTTAGAGCATCTGGGTGTCAATCCAAAGTGAGATCCTCTGAGAAACTGTGTAGACCACATCTCTGATTTGTTCCTCTGATAGATAGGTGATTGAGAGATTTATCTATCCATTCTGGTTTGTTATTGGTTAAGGTTGCCCAAAGGGCATTAAGTCCTTGCAATTCCAAGCTGCCCAATTATTGGGCTAAGTGAACTGCTCAGGGCTTCAGAAAATGCTAAGAAACATAGCAAGTGCTTGAGGTGGGGAGCTGTCATTGTGCACAGGAACATTCCACAACAACTGCTTCTAAAGTCACAGGTGGCCCAAGAAGATGTGATGCATGGTACAAAACATGTCTGTTCCAGAGTTAAAGAAATAAAGACTGCAGCTCAAAGGAAATGACGTAAACACATTTACATCATACCATATGCTAGATCCCTGAAAGTCTTAAAGGATTTCTAAAGTTTCTCACATTGCAGATTGTCGCAGATAACTATCAAGATTTTCGTGCACAGGGCCTAGTGATCATGCAGAATAAAGAAATAACCCCTTGTATTTTGGGAAATATTTGCAAATTCAGACATTATGAGGTTCATGGAATCACCAGTCAAAATGCCCAAACTAAAATACTTCATTTGGGAGTTTCCACTGAATAAACTAAAACCAAAAATCAGTATTATTCCACAGCAAGTAACTTGTCCTATTCATGAAGTTCCTTAAGGTTAATGTTTATCATAGCAAGGCAGAGACAGTGCATGGTCAAAAATTCCTACTCACCTCCCACAATGGAGCTATCACTGCCAGCCAGCAAGGAATTGAATTTCCAAATCCCCTTTTGCATACACTTATCAACATGGAACTTGTGTTTCTGAATCATTGTACCTAAGGTTCTTTGTCCCTCCAGAGTCTCTGCAGGCCTGGAGTAGGTGCATTCACCCAGTGTTTGGAATGACAACTGTGATATGGCAGGGGGGTGGTCAACTGCTTGAACTGCTTTATATATAGACTTTCAAACAGTTTTATATACATACATAAATAAAACAGACAACCCACAGGAGAAAATATTCACAAACATATATATATATATACATGTATATACATGTAGATATATGTAGATATATATATATACATATATATTCACAAACATATATATATATTCACAAACATATATATATATATATATATATATATGGTACAAGTGGTTGTGGTTACATGGATGAATTACATAGTGGTGTTGAATTCTGAAATTTTAGTGTACACATCACCCAAGTAGTACACATTGTTCTCAATATGTAGGTTTTTTATCCCATATCCTTCTCCTTCCCTCCCCTTAGTAAGCCTCTAAAGGGCCTTATATTAACCCTGCATGCCTTTGCGTACTCATAGCTTAGCTCCCATTTATAAGTGAGAATGTACGGTTTTTGGTTATTCATTCCTGAGTTACTTCATTTTGCAGTTTCATCCAAGTTGCTGCAAAAGTCATTCCTTTTTATGGTTGAGTAGCATTCCATGGTGTGTATATATAGATATACATACACACACACACACACACACACACACACACATATATGGTGTATGATTTAACATTTTCTTTACCCACTTATCAGTCAACAGGCACTTAGGTTGGTTCCATATCTTTGCAGTTGTGAAATGGGCTGCAATAAACATATACGTACATGTGTCTCTTTCGTATAATGACTTCTTTTCCTTTAGTAGGTACCAAGGAGTGGGATTGCTGGATCAAATGGTAGATCCACTTTTGGTTCTTTAAGGAATCTCCATACTGTTTTCCACAGAAGTTGCACTATTTACATTCCCACCAGCAGTGTAGAAGTGTTTCCCTTTCACCACATCCACACCAACATCTATTGTTTTTTGACTTTTTGATAATAGTCATTCTTGCAGAAGTAAAGTGGTATCTCATTGTGGTTTTGAGTCTTCCTCATGATTAGTAATATTGAACATTTTTTCATATAATTTGTTGGACATTTGTATATCTTCTTTTGTGGAATGCCTATTTATGTCCTTTGCCCACTTTTTGATGTGATTATTTATTTTTCTTACTGATATGATTCAGTTCCTTGTATAATAGATTCTGGATACTAGTCCTTTGTCAGATGCATAGTTTGTGAATATTTTCTCCTATTCTGTGGGTTGTCTGTTCACTTTGATGACTATTTCTTTTACTGTGCAGAAGCTTTTAAATGTTTTCAGTCCCATTGCCCCACCTCCACTACCATCCCCTTTTGTAAAGGTTATTGCTGTTGTCAATTCCTGAGAATTTCTGGCATTGCCTAGTGGGAAACAACCACTTCCGACCTTTTTTAAACAGGCTTGAACATATGTACTTATTTTCATCCCTTCATATACGCAGCAAGGTGACAGAGTAGATAAGACAAAATCCAGAGGGTCCTAAGCACAGGAGCTTCTGTCCATGGAGTTAGGGTGTCCCATCCTTCTAGCACATGGACGCATTCACCAACTCAGAAGCTCATCAAATCCCAATGTTTGAGAGTTTTTATAGAGCTAATCAGTAGCACCCCACCTCCTCCCCTTCCCAAGGCCAGTGGTTAGGGCTGCAAGTTTCTCTACAAGCCAGTGGTTTTAATTTTTCTGTCAGCTAAATTAACTACTGCTTAAGCATCTATTTTTGCTGCTTAAAATCTCTCTTCTGTTTTTTTTTTCTTTTTTTTTGTAATTTCAAGCCATCTAAAATTCTTTTAATGTCATTTTACTGCAGTTTCAAGAATGAGGGGATGCAAATGTGGGCATTCTGTCGTGTTTAACACTTATCCACACAGAATTACATGTCAACCATGTACTGGGGATTTTTAAAAATGCATATAACCTCTCCTGTTCCTCCATAGCTTCCTCACAGAAAAATAAATTTAATCTTACCTGCATACTAGGTAAGGCAGTCTTCCAAAAACTCACTTACCCTTTCAAGCAAATAAGTAAAATGTTGGATAAATGTTAGAAAATCTCATCCTGTTTTGGGCTATTCCTGGGTAGCTCTTTTAATAGAAAACTAAAGCTGTATCTTGCCTATTAGTCTATTTTTTATGTGTGTTTGCAAAGTTACTCAAGGTAGAATATCTAAGCTTTGAATGATTCATTGAGATGTCATTCCTGAAACTAATCACTTTCCAAAGTTAAATTTCAACCAGTTGAAAGAAAAGTCATTCATCGCCAAGAAGGGGAGTCTTGGATGGAATTCTAGACATCAGTGAGGAGCCAAGTATCCAGAATGATCTAGTCTCCTCTCAGAAAGGAAAGGCTGTTAAAAAGAACTGACAAACAGCTGTGACAGCTTATATAAGTTATACTACACAGACACAAACCAAAAAATGAGGGCACAAGAAGGAAACCAATACAAGAAAATAGAGTGAAGCATTTCTCGGTGCCATTCATTTATTTGATTGTTATTCACAAATAAATACATAAATACACATAATGATGCTAGAAAGCAGCAAGGGCTACATGAATCAATTCTATCACATTTTATTGCCTGAACATTGTCTACTGGCAGCACCTCCAAAGAATTTCTCTTCTATCAATGTGCTACTATTGATTTGTGTAGCTTTGCAGCAATTTCCAAAAAGAAAAAAAAAATCCCAGAGAACAGGATTGTATGCAGACTATGTTCCTGCTGTTTGTGCTTTAGGTTCCCTCACCAGTCAGCCTGCTCTAAAGCAGTGCTAAACCCATAAATGAGACTCAGTATGTGTCTTTCAACACAGTTTATTTACATGTTCTAGCTTGACAAAGCAAACTGTGTCCACTTTATAGGAAAATCATGGTAAAAATAATCATTTGTAAACTATTGTTGATACCACCACATCCTGATTGTTGTCAACCTCCATAAAAGCTTTCACTTTGATCAGGTGAGGGGGGAAAAAAACTAAATTGTTATATATGATAGTCCGTCATTTTATTGGAAAAATACCTTCTCAGCCCTCACCATAACTCTATACACATTGCAGTTAGTGCAAGGGAGAGGAAGAAAGAGAAAAAGAAGGGATTCTCACAACATAAGTGACATTTATCCCAGCCAAAAAGATGCTGCCATAGTCCAGCCCACGGAGACATTCTCTCTCTTGCATTCAAAGATTTTTTTGAAGTCACTGAACTCAGCGGGTGAGAAAGCAGGGCCAAAACCAGGGAAAGAAAGAGATAATTACTTGATCTTTGTTTCCTTTAAACATCATTCATTTGCCAGGTAACCAGATCAGTAAGAAACAGAGCTAAGGAATTAGCCATGACATTGGACCAGGATGAGGCAACACAGGAACTTTGGATACCAACTAGGCTTTTTAACAAAGCGTTTGGCCATCTATGCTTTCAAATAACTGAAAGTCATCCCTTACCTTAATATTACTAAATTAGAAATTACTTTTAACATTTCAACAAGTTAACTTTTTGAAACACAGATGAATTGCTTTAATGTTCACTTCATTCTCAACTTCACAGTACAAAAAGGTTTTCGTTTCATCACAAGAATCATTCTGAGTGGGCAGGGAGGGGAAAATACAGAAGGTCAAAAATATATAATTTCACTTCTCTGTGGCTGTCACCATGAGTCTCTGGGCCAAGTCATGAAAATTATGTATAATCTCCAGTGTTTTGGGAAATAGTATTTCTTTTCTTTCATTTTCTCCCTTATTTCCTAACTTTGAAGAATTGGATGGCATCATCTATGTTACTCTAAATTTATTTTACTGTCTTCTTTCTCTCTCCCTTTCCTTTCTCCAAGTTCTAGTTCTGACTACAAACCTGCATAGATTTCTCCCTATTATGTATCCTGATAAAAAGAAAATTTTTGTCTGTCAGGGTTTCTTTTCTCTCCTTATTCACACAAAGGTGCTTACGACAGAGGCTGAGTGAGAAGGTAGGATGCCAGATTTTTTGTTTGCCCCCTGAATTGGGAGAGGAGAATGGTCAGTGCTAAAGTAGGTATTCATAACCACTTCCAAGTCTATATGAAATGCAATCAAGAGCACTTAGCAAAGTTAGCCTAAGAGAGATGGAGGACCTCAGGAGAAGACCAGCATCCACCATGGGACAGTATTAGCATGGCCATAGGGCAACAATGGCTGAGAGAAGTGGCTACAAAAATTTTTCTAAGGAAATAATAATAATTCCCAATAGGTTTCAAGCAGTATGCAGGAATTTAATAAGTTGTCAAATGTCTCAGTATGGATACTTAAAAGTATGGATGGAGTAGAAGGCATCTACTTCATCAATAATTAGCAAATGAGCAAAAAATATTAAAGATAAAACTTTCAAAATAACCCAAACTTTACTTCTTTTTAAATTTACTTTTATTTTTATTTTACTTTAGGTGTATACTATATCCAGCATTTCTCCCCATGTTATCCCTCCCCATCCTCCCCACCCCCCACTGTCCATTCCTTACCCCTGCCAACTGCCCCCAGTGTGTGATGCTCCTCTCCGAGTCCATATGTTCTTTACTTCTTATACTCCCAAAAGAATAAAACTAACAAAAGCTCAAAGTATAAAAACACTCTTATTTTCCTACTTGGTATTATGTAGAGATTAATAGCCTCCCAGCAGAGGAGCATTAGCAACTTCTCTTCGAAACTTTTTACTGCAACTATACTGTAAAATGTGTCTTCTGTAACTATCACAATATCTGACACATAAAAGTGCACCACCAATGTTGTAGGAAAAAAAGAAAAGAACAAAAGAGGACAAAAAGAAAAGGAGAGGCAAAGAAATGAAAGGGGAAAGTATAAAAGAGGCAAGAGAAGGGGGAAAGAGGGAGTGAAGGAAATGGGGAAAGAGGGAGTGAAGCAAATAGGGAAAGAGGGAGGAAGAAAGAAAGGCAAGAATAAACAAACATTTTATTTTCTTAATATTTAGCAGCGGAATCACAGAGATATTTATTGCGCTTTTCACTCCTATACAGTTAACAAGAAACTCTGAGGGCTGTTAGAGAAAAACACAAATATATAGTAGATTATCACCCTTATAAATTCATGTTTTCTACCAACACTTAAGCCCTCACTACTATCACCCTTTTAATACCTGTTGTCAATGTCACCTCCCACTTCCCCAATAGCTATTTTGTACTTTACCTTCTTTGCAGCTCACTTTTCACTCACAACAGCAATTTAATAATAAAGTTGAAATCATAAACCTTTAATGTTCTGCCCTTCTACTGAGGAAGGAGACCCCCTCCTCCTGAGCCTTCTAAGGCCATTTCCCCTGTGGCCTTCTGCATTGCATCTCAAAAGGAGAAGTTAAAAGTCAGCCAGAGGAGGAACTGGTGGGTGCTGCCAGTCAGGTCTAAAGGATTAAACCCCTTCTGCTAACCACAGCCCTCTCTATCGATCACGGATATGATACGGAGGAATTTTCACCGGAAGGTACTATTCTTGCTTAATCACGATTAGACCCCCACCTAAGTCATGTCTCCCATGCTCTCAACCCTCTCATATGCGTACCCCTTAGACTGCAGGCCTTTAAAAGGGCCAGGGCTTTATTTGTCCAGGAGGTCATGTGTTGAGGCATCCATGCCTACCACAGCTCCCGGCCAGATAAAATTACCACTTTTTTCCCTGCTCGTTTTTCGAGAGGTTTGTTTGCGGCCCTCCTGCTTCACTACCTATAAATTAATTTGCATCCACATCATTGCTTGACTTATATGTCCAGAGATTGAGGAGGCTCTCCCTCCACTCCAGTTCAACTTTCTTCATATTCTCTTGATTTTTGTCTCTTGCCATTCTCTGGAGCATTGCTTCTTTTGTCTTCCATCTCTTTTATGTGTCTTTATTTATTACCTTTCTATTGTATTTTTCTCAAGACTAAAGACATACTGACATACTCCTTATATTAAAAAGGAAAATATCTTCCAAAATTTCATGTCATCTTACTGTGTCCAGTCACTTTTCTTACTTAACAACCTTCTGAACAAATATCTTTTTGAAGACAGCTTTACTTCTTTTACAACCCATTCCTCAACCACTTCAATGTAGTCTCTGTCCACTACAATGTTATTGGGTTTCTAATGCCTTTGCAATCACCTCTATGACTTTTAATTTGAAGTTGCCATATACAATGAAGCTGTCTTTTAAAATTATGATCTTACTAGTTCTCTCTACTGCATCTTGACGTTGATGGTGGTTGTCCCTTTTTCCCTTTTTGTAAGTCCTCCACCCCGTTTATTCTCGTTATGCTGCACATTCCCAGTTTTTTGAATGATCTGATGTCTGTGCCATTTTTTTCCTCTTTTGTGAGATCTTCATCTTCTGCCTGTCATCTCATCATCTGTATCTCTAGTTATTCCATCATTAGCCTGGTGCTCCTCACGAGTGCCCTCATCCTCTACTTATGTGCTAATGACCTCCATATGTATGTCACCAGGCTAGACTTTTCCCCATCTCTTCAGACTCTTCTATCCAACTTCTATTTAGAAATGTTCTCAATATTAATCTCCAGAACACTCAGATTTAACACATCCAAAACCATACTCATCATCTTTATCATCAGGGTCCCAACAGGTAATTGCTGATACACTTGAAATAGGATAATTCAAGGAGATTTACTTTTAAGGGCACTATTTACGAAGCTGTCAGGGTAGGGAAAGCACAAAAGATAGCAGAGTAACACAGGGCACTCCATCACAGGCCAAATGAATGAGGAAAGAAAGTGTCAATGAAATCTTGAAGGAGAAAATTTGTACAATATGAGAAAAATCAATGTCTATTTGAGTTCATATAAGTCAGCCTTAAGGGATGAAAAAATGAATAGAGAGTACCTCTGGTGAAACCAACAGTAGATATCCAGTGCAACGCATCCCTTAGCTTTTTAGCATTCACTTTCATTCTTTGTTGGGTGAAAGTGTAAAACATCAACATGGGAGATTCAAAAAGTCCCACCTGCAGAGGGTATCAATTCAGTTATTTCCATGTGAATGCTACAATATTAGTGTAACTGATATTCTTTCCATATACTTCGTATATGGAAAGAAAAGAACTGATATTCTTCGTAGTATGGAAAGAAAAATGAAAGAAACAGTTAAATAAGCAGAAACATAGCTGTTACAGTTTACAACTCTGTTGCTAGCCATGAGGACAAATTTGGTAAACCTAACTCCTTTTTCCAACTCGTATCCCAGATTCCCTCTGCCAACACTTTAACTATACAAAATTATTTGCCTCACAGAGTCACCCAAAGCTTATCTCTGCAGGATCTGTGTCCATGGTGTTATCTTCTTTTTTTTTTTTTTTTTGGTTAACACTATTTTACAGTGACTATAATATTTGAACAAGAGAATATTAAGAGACTCTCTAGTGAATCCTCTGGATTCTAAAAGAAGTCTTTCTCTCGTTGTTTAGCAGCAAGCCAATCTGTCTCTAGTTATTACGATTAATCACCCCAGCAGTTAGATAATTGGCATAGACTCCAGAATGGCAAGGGGACTCATCATTCAATTTGTTGGAATCACGGCTGTTTTTTTCTAGTGGAAAAAGCCCTACCTTGAAGACCAGGATCACCAAATCCACATACTGAAGATCATGGGAAAAGGAAGAAAGAATTCTAGCAGAAATAAAGGATATGGTGAGAGACAGCTACTCTCATCTCTCTTCCTGTTTGACACACCAGTAAACACATTCTGTGGGAGAGACACCACCATATATTTATTTGTTTAAGGCGTATGTCACATGCTACACAACTGCTCCTCCAAACATCAGAAAGCATGTGTGTCAGATTTCTCCAACACTGAATAAATCTTAGCAGTTTATTTCATTATTCTTCCAAGCCAACTGTTTCTGCACAACAAGGGATGTGGTAAGACCAGTGAAATCCTTGGTAAAGAGCCCATTGCCACATTTCCTCTGTAATCATGAATCACCTCTACTGAAAAGCACTGTAGTATAGGATACTATGGCATGGATAAGGCATTCTGAAAGTATTGAATGGTGGTGCTAGGAGAAGCACTGTAGGTCAGAAAGACAAATCCATATGTATAACTTTATGTTTCAGGTCAAAACCCAACAGAGAGCATCCATCACAGAGTAAGAACACAGTATGATTTGCCTCATGGATGTCTTCCAGCCTCTGACCTAATCCACCCCTGTGCTTTCATAATAGGCCTATGAATGGGATTGACTGATTTGCAGGGATGGAGGCTAAAACATGGGCTCCTTCTTGTCAAGGTTTATTGGGTTACTGTCAGCATTGAAAGTCTAACTTATTAACTATCAACAGTCAGAGACCAATGCTAAAACTCAATATGGTTCTATAATTTGTGGAGATTAACCACACATTTGGATCTAATGGATTATTTTGTATTCCTTCAGCTCTGAAAGGGTGTGGTGATTTGTCCTTACCGAGACTATGTGTGTTCTTGGTGTGGATTTCCCTTTCTTTCTGCACTAAGTTATTAAATAGCACCATTATTCAAAGCCTCACTAAGATCTGATTTACCAAACAGCATCCTGTAGCATATTGACCTGGATTAAAGGATCTACTTTATTATATAAGAGGTGTGACAATGTGCACACAACTATGGAATCTACCAGTCCTACTGTATATTGCTTCACCTGGAAGTGTACAGACTGATTGAACATTGGAATTGTGTCTTACAGACACAATTTAAGGCATCAGTTTGGGGATGGCACTTTGTATATATTTAGGATACTCTAACATGCAGCATAGACTTTGAAGCAATAACTATTATATGATACTGTACTGCTAATAGTGACAATACATGAGTCTGGGAATGAAGAGACAGAAACAGAATTGGCCTCTCTCAATATAATTCTACAGGACTCACTTAGGAACTTTGTGCTTTCTAGGTGAAGAAATGCTTCTATCTGTTGATATAGTATGTACTTCATAAAATATAAAGCTACAGATGTTCCTTTATTCTATATGCCCACAAATTATTAAGCAGAAAAGTGAGTCACTATATTGTTAGGAGTAATCTCTGATTGTCATAATGAGATATGGCGGCTGCTACATAATGAGGCTAGGGGAGAAGATGTTAAAACTAAGGGGACACCTTGAATCTTCTCTTAGCCCTTCCAACGCCGAACCAAAGCCAAGAATCGGCATTGCAGCACTCACAGCCTTAAAGGGGCATAGTAAACGAGGTTTACATAACTTAGGGGTGAAGATCTTAGTTACCCTACTGAGCAAGAAAACAGAATGGCTAGCTGAGAGTGGGGAGATCTAAAATGAGTAATAGAAAAGGCACATAATAAAAGTCAAATATGGTTTTGGAACCAACTAGAGGAGCAGAGACAGTTTATCACACTGTACTCTTTGTTTTGAGGCTTTAAAAAAAAGAAGAAGAAGAAGAAACTGCAACAACTTCCCTGAAAAGTTAGTGAAAGAACAGAGAGAACTTATCTACCAGAGGTAAGTATGCCTCTGTACTTGTTTCTTACTGCTGCTGTAACAAATTACAACAAACACAGTGGCTTAAAACAACACCTATTGACTATCTTACAGTTCTGCAGGTCAGAAGTCCAAAGCGGGTTTCACCAGGCCAAAAGCAGGTGTTGGCAAAGTCATACTTCCTCTGGAAGCTATGGAGGAGAATGTATTTCTTGCCTTTTCAGCTTCTAGTGACCACTCCCTTCTATCTCCCAAGCAAGTTATTTCAATCTCTGCTTCTGTAGTCACGTGGCCTTCCCCTCTTCTGTAATCAAACCTCCACCTACTTCCCTCTTATAAGGACACTTGTAACAACATTTAGCATTCAGCCTAATAATCCAGGATACTCTCTTCACCTCAAGATCCCTAACTTGGTCACATCTGTAGAGACGTTTTTACCAGATGAAGTAACATTCACAGGTTCTGAGGATTAGAACGGCTATCTTTGGGAGCAATTTTTCAGCCTATGACAGCCTTCTTCCCTCATCTGACTCACTTCATTTGCTTTCCTACCATGCTTCCTGGAATCAGCTCTCAAACAAACTACTTGCATTTAAATTCTAATCTTAGAGTCTGCATCTGACATTAAGATAGCTGCAGTTACTTATTGGTGGTTCCTGTTGCAAAGCCTGTCTCCCTTGATTCTAGCAATAAAATATCCTATAAATAATAACATTCCTGTAAATAATATTGCCTTGTCTTTTCTGTATATACAATTTCTGATAGTATTTTTAAAATTTCACATACCTGTGCTGATATTTTAGGTACCAATGAATTTCCAAATCTTAAACAAGGACCACCATGACATACAGGAATTGTCCCCTACTGTCTTCCTCAAAAGGAAAGTTTCTCCCCCAAACATGTTGGACTGATTTTATTTCCACAACTGCACCAAGTCTTTTCTTCCTGCTTTAAGTATTTTGTTCCTTCTATTCCAAAGTTAAATTCTTCCATTCATTGCTTAGTTAAGCCCTACTCATTCCTCAGGTCTTACTGTAAGTATGCCCCAGAATGGTCTTTGACATCCCAACAAAGTCTCCCATCTATAGCTTATAATTTCCTTCTTTTTTATCTCTTGTCACAATTTACAATTATATATGTATCTGATTAGTACTGAGCATCTGCTAACATAGTAGCCTCTAATTTCACAAATCAAAGATCATATCTGATAAGTTCTAAACACATGCCTATTACTATGTCTAGCACAAGGGAAGTAATCAATGCATATTTTGTGAATAAATGAATAAAGGAAAAAAAATGAATAAAGGAAACTCTAAAAGCCACCTTAGTTTTGCAATGCATTGTCTGGGCTGGATATCTCATATAAAAGGAGTGAGCAAGCTATTTATTTTATTTTATCTGTTTTTGTCAGGACTGTGGTACAGAATATCCTTTAAAATGTAATGCATAAAACATTTAAATTACACAAATAAGCTTTTCTTTTCCATTTTATTCTGCAGCCTATAAATATTTAGTGTTTCATTCACTTTTATATTTTATAGTATAAGCTAATTTCCCTGCTCTGCAAAACAGATAAGCAGTGTTACAATCTATGTAAATAGGTAGCATTAGCATTTGTGGTTCCTAATCTTAGCTAAGCACTGGCATTCATTAAGACCATTTGTCTTTTACTTTTCTCCAGTTTTTTCTTTTTCTTTGTGCTTATTTCTCAAAGCTAATTTTCTTTGGACTGTTTTTCTTTTCTAGGCAGAAGCAAGAAAAACAGTAACTATCATTATCAATTTAAACATTGCACAATGAAGATAAAAAGTAGTTCTTTGCTTTTTATGGTTTTCTTCTGTTTCTTTCTTCTTTGATTTACAACAATTTTCATACATCTATGTTGTTATAATTTCCTCTTCCTGTCTACAACTTCCCTACCACATTTTCATGCCATTCCAAGGACTCACTCAATCATCACCAAAATTTTTTCAACTAAATAGGTAACTCCATTTATTTAAAACTCATTCATTCAACAAATTCATTCAACAAATATTAACTCATTCATTCACTCATCCACTCAACAAATATTCATTAAGTACCTATTCTAAGCCAAACACTCTTAAAAGCTAAGGATCCAGCAGAGGACAGGATAAAGTGCCTGCTTTTATAAAGTTTAGAATGTCTGGCACATGCTAAGAAAATGATAGTATAAATAACCATATGAACATAGTATACATGGGCTCTAGGAAAAAAAATAAAATCAGTTAAGTGGAATAGGAATTGTCTTGGGGCATTTGTATGAGGATGATTCTTATTTTGAACAAAGCAAAAACTTTATTGAAAAGGTGACTGTTTTATTCAGGGTTCTCCAGGGAAACAATAATAGGATAGAGCGAGAGGGAAAGAGATTTATTTTAAGAAACTGGCTCACACAAATGTGCTGGTAAGTCTGAAATACGAAGAGCTGGCCAGCAGGCTGGAAATTCCAGCAGGTGTTAATGTTGCTGTCTTCAGTCCCAAAGCAGTCAGAAGGCAGAGTTCCTTCTTCCTCAGGAGACATCAGTTTCTTCTCTTAAGACCCTTGACTAAATGGGCAAGGTCCATCCACATTACAGAGAGTAACCTGCCTTACTCAAAACCTACTGATTTAAATGTTAATTACATCTTTAAAAGTAACTTCACAGCAACATCTAGACTGGTATTTGACCTAACAACTGAACACCATAGCCTAGCCAAGATGACACATACAATTAACTATCACAGTGACATTTCAGAAAAATTTGGAAAATTTGAGAAAGAATAAGCTACGTGCCTATTGGAGGGAAGAGAGAAAAAAGTTTTTTAGGCAGGGGACACAGCAATGCAAAGCTGAAGTAGAATGTTTATGGGCAGGGAGTAGACCAGTGGAGATAAAGCAAAATGTGTGTGTATGCGGATGGAGGGGAGCGTTACTGGGCTATGATGTCTCAGAGATAGTGAGGGGCCATACTACAAAGGCTTTAGCAAGAATAAAACCAACTTTGAATTTTACTGGGTTATAATCAATGGGTAACATGATTTGGCTTTTTTTAAGGATTGCTCTGAATGCTAGGTTAAAAATAGATTACAGAGGCATAAGGGTGGAAGAGGAAGACAAATCAAGTAGCAATAAATCAGGAAGATGAGTGGTTTTGATGGAGATGGTGAGAAATATCAGATCCTAAATATACCTATAGGCCTCATTGTGCTATTCTATTCAGTCCCTTTATTCAAATCACAGCATTGATTGTGTGTTTAGGTAACAAAAGATACCAGTTACTGAAATTAATTAAGCCACTGAGTTTTAGACACAGAGAATTTAGATAACAAGGGCTACCTGCATTGTGAGAGTGGACCTAATAGAATCTTCTAATGGGTCATATATGGGTAGGAGTGGGGAGACTAGGGTAACTCTGGCTGCCTAAAAGAAACTGGAAAGATGAAGTTGAATTTACTCAGATGCAAATAACTGCAGCAGCACAAGTTAAGTTTGAGATGTTTACTAGATATCTGAGTGGAAAGTAAATAGGCATATAGACAAATCTGGAGTTTATGTGAAAGGTTTAAGCTACAGATACAAAACTAGAAAATGTCAGTATATAAGGGATGTCACTCTTAGGGATATTAAATTCACTACTGAAATGTTTCCACAAATTTTCCTTACTATATGGTTCTATGGTAGAGTGGGCCACACAACACATTTGTGTAAGATTTGGAAAGTGGAAGTTTACCAGAAGGCTAAATGTTCTGGAGGTTGGAGCATCAGGCATTGCTGTAAACTTGCTCATGTTGTCACTGATTGGCTGTGCACCTTAATGGCATGTGGCAGTATCCAGGTTACAATTTGTCTAGCTTCCACCAAATTCCTTTCTTTATCTCCTCCAAATTCTGGACCCACCTAGTTGTAGTTCCACGGGGAAGCGTACTAGCTTCTTCCACTTTGTCCAAGTTGGAGGCAGGTTCCAGTTTCTCCTTGTGAAATCCAGTTTTTACTTATTCATTGGATCTGGGTTGTTTCCATTCTCCCAAGCTTCACATCCAGATTTTCTCCCAACTACCAGCCATTGAGGATTTCCTATGACCCTAAGCTCATACCAGATGCACAGCCAACAGCCCTCCATAGACTTCTTCACCAGCAACCAGAGCAGTTATAACACCTGCAATGAATCTTATTCCATAATTCCATATCATTCGTGGGGTTTCGGTTTCCCTGATCAAACTAACTGATGTCGATGGCACTTAAAGCTGTAAAACTAGAGAAATTTATGTATTATAACTACGGGAAATAAGAGGTAAGGATTGGGCCTTGGCTCAGTCCTATCTTTAAAGGTCAATTTCATGAGAAAAAAACAAGCAAGAAAGAGAAGTAGCAGCCAATATGTTAGAAAAAAAAAGAAAAGCAGAAAGTTTTTCAAAAGAGTGTGAGCAATTATACCATATATTTTGATATGTTATTAAGATAAGCAAAGAGAGTTTACCATTGCACCAAATGGAGTTAAATAATCAAAGAAGACTCACAATAGGAAAGAAAGATTAAACTCAACTCCACTGAGACAAAGGTGAGAGGGTTTTTACAAGCAATGATGAGCTAATAGAAAACTCCTAGAGGACCTTGAAAGAGGTTGGTCAATATGATCAGGCCATCTGTGTTTGCTAATTGCTGCTTATCCAAGATAGACTCCTACACTCCCACAGACCGGGATACAGGGGTGCTATCTTTCCTGATGACTATATTTCAAAGAGACAGCTCTCAGGTTCTTGAGAAAGACAGTCCTGAGTTGTAAAACTCACAAGAGTCTGAGAGATTTATATCAAAGGGGCAAAGATAGAACTTACAATTGCTAGTGTTCTGAAATAAATGATCTAAGGAAAGGGAGGTCAGAGGCCTATAGTCAAGAAGAAACCTGTCTAAAGTTTAGTCAAGCTAAGGGGAATGTTAAAGCCTCTTTGTCAATTTATCAACGGAGAAATCATTGGTGATTTTGGCAAGAGCAGTTTTGGAGCTCAAGGCAAAGGACTAATGTGAGTAGGTTCAAGAGAAAAGGAAAAAGGAGAAAGAAAAGACAGAATATGGACATCTCTTAAGGAATTTTGCTGTAAAGGAAGTAGACTGATAACCTGATAGCTGGAGGGTGAAGTGGCAACCAAGAGAAGGTGTTTTCGATGAGAGAAATAACTGAATGTTTATATGCAAATAAAACTGATCCAGGAGAGAGTGAAATATTAATCATGCCTACAAGAAAGTGGAGAAATGCTGGAGGATGTTCTTGAGTAGTCAAAAGAAATAGTTATAATGTACAATTTAAAGGGTTGACCTTAGTAGCACTAACTGCTAATTATATTAGCAGGAGGAAGGGTAGAGTCTTCCAGATACAGGGGCAGGAAAGAGGGAGGTTGTACCGGTGATAACCTGTGAATGTCACTTCTGTTTGCTACAAGAGAAAGTTTGGTTTTCCATTAAGCATAAAAATGGAGAATAAACTAATAAAAGATTCAGATGAGAATATATGATATAGTTAGCTGCCCAAGAACAATAAAATCATGAATGGACTGGAAAACATGAATTGCCAGGCCACCCTAAGGGTTAACTAAAAATTAGTGCCCATAAATTTAATCTGAGACCAGTCAGCATCATTGTATGCTTTCTCCAAATTAAGTTTTATTTTTAAAGGTGCAGTTGCACAGTCTGTGGAGAATTAGGTTTGACCAGAATGGGAGGTTTGCCATGTGAGCATGCTAAAAGTAAAAACTTTGAAGATTACATATTCATGACTACAGCTGTCCCTTAGTATCCACAGGGGATTGGTTGCAAGACCCCAAAGATATGAAAATCCATGGATGCCCAAGTCCTTTATATAAAATGGCATAGTATTTACATGTAACCTATGCACAGCCTCCTATATACTTTATTTTTATATTACTTTTAATATCTAATACAATGTAAATGCTATGTAAATACAGTCATGAGCAGCAATAACAACTCTCTCAATGGCAGATCATGTATATGGAAATGGTCCATATGATTATAATGGAGCTGAAAAATTCCTATTGCCTAGTGACTTCACGACACTCATAACATCATAGCACAATGCATAAGTTACGTGTTTGTGATAAAGACAGTATAAACAAATCTACTGGTATCCAAGTGATATAAAAGTATACCAACGTAATTATGTATAGTACATAGTACTTGATAATAATAATAACTGTGTTACTGTTTTATGTATTTACCATGCTATACTTTTAATTGTTATTTTCAAATGTATTTCCTCTTTATATAAAAAGAAGTTAACTGCAAAACAGCCTCAGGCAGGTCCTTCGCGAGGTATTCCAGAAGATATCATTATCATAAGAGATGACAACTCCATGCATGTTAACACCCCTTAAGATCTTATAGTGGGACAATATGGAGGTGAAAGACAGTGATATCGATAATCCTGACTCTGTGTAAGCCTAGGCTAGTGTGTGTATTTGAGTCTTTATCTTCAGCAAAAAAAGTTTTAAGAGTTTTAAAAAATGAAAAAAATGTTTAAAGTAGGAAAATGCTTATATAATAGGAATTTAAAGAAAAAATATTTTTGTACCACTGAACAATGTGTTTGTATTTAAGGTAAGTGTTATTACAAATAAGCTCATGATAAGATAGTAAGTAACTCAGATATAAATCCAGTATGAGGTTTCAGAAGCTAGGCTCCTAATCACTGCATTGCAGATGTCTATGAATTAAATGGCCTGCCTGCAGCTATTCAGCATAAAATATAGGTGGATTTTAATTAACAAATTAGTTAGAAAAACAGACACCCATGAAATAAAGACTGAGGAAAACAGACTGGTGTCATCATATTATTTTACAATGTTTATAGATTAAAAATTAACATATAGAATATAGAATAAGACTTGTCAGAATGGATTTTAAAGGATGGATAGTATTTGAAGACAAGGAAGGAAAGCACCCCAGATGGTGGGATAGCAGTAAGCCTGGGAAATGGCCTTGAACCTAGTGCATTGAGGAAGAGAGTAACAGATGAGGCAGGGATAAGGTAAGATTGAGTTTGGCTGGGGTCAGTGGGAAGTAAATCTTGGAGGGGTTAGCAATGGTAATAAATTTGCGGAGTGGGGGTTTTGCAGGAGATTCCTTACGATGTATTCAACAGAGTTTACTAAGCTTGATTGGTTGATACTGTGAACCCCTTCTGATGAGTCTCATAAGAGCAAACCGCACTTGATCCCACGGGGCATGGAGGAGCCAGCAGCCATGGGAATGTATGGAGAGGAGGGGCTGTGGTCATGTTATATTCACCTTTTTCCCTCTCACTTCCTTAGCCCACTTTCTTTACCAACACCGAGTAGATGTTTAATAAATGTTAAATAGAAGAAGGAATAAGTATTAATGGGATTCGATTATTAACTGAATAAGGTAAAAAAGAACATTTTTGCCTGTTTCTTAAGCATTTATTTCCTCCTTTTATCAAATTTTTAAATTTATAATTGTATATGGCTATGGGGTACAAAGTGATGTTTCAACACATGGAAGACATAGTATAATAATCAAACCTGGGTAATTACCATAGCCATCATTCAGTAAGTAATGTCTGTATTTTAAACTTTTTCACAGACCTAGAAATTATTAATGTTAATGACAAAATGAAAATATTGACAAGGGAAAGCAGCTTCGGAAGAATCAAAGTTTCACAGCACCAGGATAAGTATAAAAACTGTGCTTATCAGCAATTCACGCACATACATCAGAATTGCTCATTAGTTGAGTAAGAGAAGTCACCATCTAACAACTAAAACTGGTTAAAAAAAATAAAAAATGATTTCTAGTCACAAATGTATTGTGCAGTGCCAGAAGAATGAAGAGAGGTGTATCTTTCTCTTTTCTTTTTTCCTTGTCCCTGGGTGGGAAGCCTGAGAGCAACACAATAGTAACAGCAGCTGTGCTTATACATATCTCCCTCCTCCTGAAACAGGGTTGTTCAGTGAGATGCAAACCTGGTGTGTAATTGTATATTTACAAGGCATACATAATAATAGCTTGATGGTAAACACTAAGGAAGTAAAATGAGAAATTAAAAAAATACTGAGTAGTGAATGTAAAGAAGCCAGAAATACTCTGCTGCTCAGTGTACCATGCACAGTCCTTTGTGAATAAATTTCATGTGTGCAAATGAAGAGAAGTTAATTTGACAGCTAACAATATCAAGTGGATAAATTACCCTTTAGAAAACGGTTATGAATTTAGATATTTTTTCTCCCAATTTTCTCAAGCTTTGGTGGGTGAAATTGTTAGACTCGGGTTTTTCTCACTTCCAAAAATAGAATTCTAGTGATTCCTGGTTACTGAGGTGGTTTGAACTGTGTCAACTTGCTTGATCTGGAATCTGTTGTCCCAGAATTCCCTACAGGGTTCTGCATCAGAGCAATGTGTATACAATTTAAAAAACAGAGGTAAGGCAGCAGCCACTAATCCCTGAAGTAGTTATATTTACATGCAATGACAGAAAGGAGCAAAGATGCCACAGGTTCTAACTTGTCTTGCTTCTCCCTAGCTGCAAATCCAGCTTTTTTTTCCCAACTGCCAGACTCACCAGCAGTGGCCCCAGTTCCATCTACAGACTATGAGTTGTGGACCTTCAGAAGCAGCTGAGGTAAAGAAATTCCCACTGATTATTTTACTTTATTAAAATATAATTTTAAAAAATGTTTGTTGTTTCAATAGCTTTGGGGATACAAGTGATTTTTGGTTACATGGATAAATTAGATAGTGGTGAATTCTGAAATTTTCATGCACCTGTCACACAAGTAGCATACATTGTAGATAATATGTAGTTTTTTATACCTACCCGCCCCCCCATTCTAACCTTTCCCTTCTGAGTTTCTAAAGTTCATTATATCACTCTATGTACCCATACCTTAGCTCTCACTTGTAAGTGAGAATGTAGTTTTTTATTTTCCATTCCTGAGTCACTTCACTTAGAATAATAGCCTCCAGCTCCATCCAAGTTGCTGCCAAAGACATTATTTTGTTTCTTTTTAGGGCTAAGTAGTATTCCATGGAGTATGTATACCTATGTATACCATATTTTCTTTATCCTCTTGTTGGTTGACAGACACTTAGGTTGGTTCCATATCTTTGCAATTGTGAATGGTGCTGCTATAAACATGTTTGTGAGTTTCTTTTTCATATAATGACTTTTTTCCTTTGAGTAGATACTCAGTAGTGGGGTTGCTGGATCAAATGGTAGTTCTACTTTTAGTTCTTTAAGGGATCTCCATACTGTTTTCCATAGAGGTTGTGCTAATTTACATTCCCACCAGTGGTGTGAAAGTGTTCCCTTTTAACCACATCCACATTAATATCTATTGGTTTTTGACTTTTTAATAATGGCCATTCTTGTAGAAGTAATGTGGTATTTCATTGTGGTTTTAATTCGCATCTCCCTTATTAATAGTGATGTTGAGCATTTTTTACATGTTTTTTGGCCATTTGTATATCTTCTTTTGAGAAATGTCTATTCATGACCTCAGCCCACTTTTGATAGAATTATTTCTTTTTCTCTTGCTGATTTGTTTGAGTTGCTTATAGATTCTGAATACTAGTTCTTCTTGGATGTGTAGTTTGCAAATATTTTCTCCTATTCTTTGAGTTATCTGTTTACTCTGCTGATTATTTCGTTGGCTGTGCAGAAGCTTTTTAGTTTAATTGGGTCTCATTTATTAATTTTAATTTTTGTTGCATTTGCTTTTGGGGTCTTAGTCATGAATTCTTTGCCTAGGTCAATGTCTACAAGACCTTATTCAATATTCTCTTCTAGAATTTTTGTGGTTTCAAGTTTTATATTTAAGGCTTTGATCCATCTTGAGTTGACTTTTGTATAAGTAAGAGGTAAGGATCCAGCTTCATTCTTCTGTATTTGGCTTGCCAGTTTTCCCAGCACCATTTATTAGTTAGGGTGTCCATTTCTCAAGTTATGTTTTTGAATTGTTTGTCAAAGATCAGTTAGCTGTACAAATTCAGCTTTATTTCTGGGTTCTCTTTCTGTTCCATTGGCCTATGTGTCTACTTTTATGCCAGTATGATGCTGTTTTGGTAACTATGGCCTTGTAGTATAATTTGAAGTTTGATAATGTGATGCCTCCAGATTTGTTCTTTTTGCTTAGGATTGCTTTGACTATTCCAGCTCTTTTCTGGTTCCATATGAATTTTAGGATTGTTTTATTTCTAATTCTGTGAAAAATGATGTTGATATTTTGCTAGTAATTGCATCGAATCTGTAGATTGCTTTGGGCAGTATGGTTGTTTTCACAATATTAATTCTTCCAGTCCAAGATCATGGGATGTGTTTTCATTTGTTTGTGTCATCTGTGATTTCTTTCAGCAGTGTTTGATAGTTCTCCTTGTAGAGATCTTTCACCTCCTTGGTTAAGTATATTCCTAGGTTTTGTTATTATTATTATTTGCATATTTGCAGCTGTTGTAAAAGAGACTGAGTTCTTGATTTGATTCTCAGCTTGGTCACTGTCAATGTGTGGCAGTGCTACTGATTTGGGTACGTTGACTTTGTAACCTGAGACTTTAATTCAATTGGCGAAGTCCTTAGGATTTTCTAATTATACAATCATATTATGTGCAAACAGTGATAGTTTGACTTTCTCTTTTCCAATTTGGATGCCCTTTCTTTCTTTCTCTTGTCTAATTTCTCTGGCTAGGACTTCCAAAACTATGTTGAATAGGAGTGGTGAAACTGGGCATCCTTGTTTTGTTCCTGTCTTCAGGGGGAACGCTTTCAACTTTTTTGCATTCAGTATGCTGTTGGCTGTGGGCTTGTCATATATGGCTTTTATTATGTTGATAAGTCCCTTCTATGCATGGTTTGTTGAGAGTTTTTATCATAAAGGGATGCCGGATTCTGTTTAATGCTTTTTCACCATCTATTGAGATGATTATATGGTTTTTGTTCTTAATTCTCTTATTTGATGTATCACATTTATTGACTTATGTACATATGTTAAATCATCCCTGAATCCCTGGGATGAAACCCAGTTGATCACGGTGTATAATCTTTTTGATGTGCTGTTGGATTCTATTTGTTGATGTATATTGCCAAGGTTTCGTTGAGGACAATTGCATCTATATTCATCAGGGATATTGTTCTGTAGTTACCTTTTGTGTTACGTCCTTTCCTGGTTTTGATATCAGGACAAAACTGGCTTCATAGAATGATTTAGGGAGGATTCTCTCTAATCTTTTGGGGTAGTTTCAGTAGGATTGTTATCAATTCTTCTTTGATCATCTGGTAGAATTCAGTTATGAATCCATCTGATCATGGGTTTTTTGTTGCCAATTTTTTAAATTACTGATTCAAACTTGTTGCTTGTTATTTGTCTGTTCAGGGTTTCTATTTAATCCTGATTTAATCTAGGAGGGTTGTGTGTTTCTAGGAATTTATTCATTTCCCCTAGGTTTTATGGTTTGTATGCCTAAAGGTATTTGTAGAAGTCTTGAATGATCTTTTGTATTTCTGTGGTGTCAGTTGTAATGCCTATAGTTTCATTTCTAATTGAGCTTATTTGGATTTTCTTTCTTCTTTTCTTGGTTAATCTCACTAATAGTCTATCAATTTTATTTATCTTTTCAAATAACTGGACTTTGTTTCATTGATCTTTTGTATTTTTTATGGTTGTTCTGTGTCAATCTTTGCTATTTCTTTTCTTCTGCCAGCTTTGGGTTTAGTTTGTTTTTGTTTCTCTAGTGCCCTGAGATGTGACATTATGTATTGATTTGTGCTCTTTTAGACTTATCCATGTAGGCATGTAGCACTATAAACTTTCCTCTTAGCAATACTTTTGCCACATCCCAGACATTTTAACAAATTGTGTCATTATTATCATTCAATTCAAAGAATTTTTTAATTTCCATCTAGATTTGTTAACCCAGAAATCATTCAGGGGCAGATTATTTAATTTCCATGTATATGTACAGTTTTGAATTTGGAGTTGATTTCTAGTTTCATTCCACTGTGGTCTGAAAAGATAATTGATATAATTTTCATTTTTAAAAGTTTATTGAGACTTGTTTTGTGGCCTGTCATATAGTCTGTCTTGAAGAATGTTCCATGTGCTGATGAAAAAAATGTATATTCTGCAGTTCTTGCTTGATAATGGCCCGGTAAGCATCTAGTGCTTTCCCAAAACCCTCTTATTGCCCCTCTATCTTTCAGGAGGAAACACCACCCTCTTGGATTCTTTCTCGACCTGTAACTTGGAACCCTGTAGCTGGCCCTGTTAATGATGGGGGATCAAAACCAGGTCCCATAGTTACTGGGAGGAGCTGAAGTGGGAGGACCACATGCTTGGGTGGGATGTTCTGTAAATACCTGTTAAGTCCATTTGTTCTGGCCTGTGGTTTAAGTCCATTATTTCTTTGTTGACTTTAGGCCTTGATGATCTGTCTACTGCTGTTAGTGGTATATTAAGTTCTCCCACTATTATTGTGTTGCAAGCTCATTTTTTTTTTGGTCTAGTAATTATTTTTATAAATCTGGAGCTCTGTTGGGTGCCTATAAATTTAGAAATGTAATATCTTATTGCATTGATCCTTTTATCATTATATAATAACCTCCTTTGTCTTTTTAAACTGCTGTTGCTTTGAAGTTTGTTTTATCTGATATAGGAATAGCTATTCCTGCTTGCTTTTGGTTTCCATTTGCATAGAATATCTTTGTCCACCCCTTTACCGTGAGTTTATATGAATCCGTCCATGTTAAGTGAGTCTCTTGAAGTCCACAGATATTTGATTTGTGATTTTTTTTTTTAATCCTTTCTGCCATTCTGTATCTTTTAAGTGAGGCATTTAGGCCAGTTACGTTCAATGATAATATTGAGATATGAGATACTATTCTCTTTCATCATGTTAATTGTTATCCAGATCGTTTGTTGTTGTCGTTGCTGTATTATTGTTTTATAGGCCCTGTGAGTTTTAGGCTTTCAAGACATTCCATTTCAGTGCATATCAAGTTTTTGTTTCATGGTTTAGAACTCCTTTTAACAGTTCTTGTAGTACATATTTAGTAGTGACACAAACTCTCAGCATTTATTTGTCTGAAAATAGCTTTGTTTCCCCTTTATTTATGAAATTTAATTTTGTTCCTGGATACAAAGTTCTTGGTTGGTAGTTATTCTGTTTAAGGAGGCTGAAAATAGGACCACAATCCCTTCTGTCTTATAAGATTTCTGCTGAGAAGTCTGCTGTCAGTCTGATAGGGTTTTTTATAGGTTACCTGATGCTTTTGTCTTTCTGCTGTTAGAATTATTTCCTTCACATTGACTTTAGATAGCTTTGTAACAATATCCTGTAGTAAGATCTTTTTGCAATGAATTTCCCAGGAGTTCTTTGAGCTCCTTGGATTTGGGTGTCTAAATCTCATCCCAGGCAAGGGACGTTTTCCTCGATACTTTCCTCATGTAAATTTTCCAGATTTATTGTTTTCTTTTCTTTTTCAGGAACACCAGTGATTCCTAGTGTTCTCCACTTTACATAATCCCATGTTGCTTGGAGACTTTGCTTGTTTCTTTTGATTCATTTTTCTTCATTTTTTGTCTGATTGGGTTAATTCAAAAACTTGTTTTCAAGCTCTGAAATTCTTTCTTCTACTTTTTCTAGTCTATTGTTAATACTTTCCACTGCATTTTGTAATTCCCTAAACATGTCTCCCATTTCTAGAAGTTCTGATTGATTTTTCTTTATGATATCTATCTCTCTAGGAAACTTTTCATTCATATCCTGAACTGCTTTTTAATTTCATTATGATGGTTTTTCACCTTTCTCTCATATTTCATCGAGTAGCTTGATAATCAACCTTCTGAATTCTTTATCTAGTATTTCAAAGAGTTTATCTTGATTTACATACATTGCTGGAGAGCTAATGTGATCTTTTGGAGGTGTTATAGAACGCTTTTTTGTCATATTACAAAAGTTACTTTTCAGGATACTTCTCAATTGAGTAAACTAATTATTCTTATAACTATTCTTGAATTTATGTTTGATTTGATTTTTTAATTTCTTTTTTCCCCTAATAATGTGATTTTAATGCTTATGGTTTATTACAGCCTAATTATTCTGTACTTGGTGATTTTAAGGATAAAGACTGTTCGAGTTCCTTGGTTATAAAGAGTCTTTATATAAATGGCTTTCTCATATGCTGCTTGTAGTAGCAATGTGCTCACTGTATGAGCAAGTTTACTGTCACCTATAGGGCTGGAATATTAGAAGTCTCCTGGAGTTTATCTCATTCCCCCATGGCATGCAGTCCTTTATTTATTAATTTTTCCTCAGTATTTTATTTAGTGATTTGATGGTTCAATCTTCAAGACAGGGGAGTTGTCCCTGGGTAGGAACCAACTGTGCCTAAAGCAAGTGGGTAAATGCAATACCCAATGGTGGACAGAGGTCCCAGCCTTGACAGAAGTGGCCGGAGGAGCTCTCCATGAGTCACACTGAGGTCTATTCAGATTAGACAAGCACCTCTTTTCATTGTAGAAATGTGGATGTTCCAAGTAGAGGGGAATTGTGACTCTGTCTCTCATGCAATCCTGATCCTGGAGGGTGCTCCTCCAGTGGGGATGCAGTACCCTGACATGTTCAGAAAGACTATCTGGAACATGTCAGGGTACATACAGAGCTCCTATGATAGAAGCCCCAACTGTGTCTGCATTGGTGGATAAGGGGGGAAAGATGTCCCCGACTCTAAGACCCTTCATGTGCACTAGCAGATTATTCAGTTAGAGCTGCAGACTTTCCCTGCTGAGCCATGCACTGCAACTGTACCTCTGCTGAAAGAAACTTCCCACCAGTGCAAAGATCTAGTGCTCAAATTCTGCTGTCCAGATTCCTTTGTCCCACAGGATATTCCTTTGATATGGTATACTCCCCCTTCCCCTAGGAGTCCCTGGGATCCAGACTACTGTCAGTGTTGTTGCTCCTCTGGGTCTAGCTGTCCAGCAAAGTTACTACACTCAAGGCTGGTGCTGGGGAATGTCTGCAAGGAATCCAGTGATGTGACCTGTCCTCAAGTCTCCCAGCAGTGAGTAGCAGTATCAGCTCTAATGAGGGTGGCAATGGAGAGACATAGACTCTGTGAGATTCCTTAGTTATAGATAGCCTTAGTTTGTTGGCTTTCTTGAATGCTGGTTATAGTAGTAGTGAACTAGTCATGTGGAAAGACTCAGGACCTCCTGGTTATCCAGGGTGGTGCAGACAGTGGTGATAGCTGAGGTTGCACAGACATTTCCTCCTTCCTGGGAGCAGTATTATTCTACTAGGAGATGCTGTAAGGGACTCTGTTGGTTGGCCTCCAGCCAGGAGGTAGTGCTTGCAAAAGAGTACCATCTGAGGTGGTAGCAGTGGGATTTTTACTTGCCTTATGTTACCCAGGAGGGTACTCTTGTTTCTCAGGCAATAGGTGGAGCCATAAATCTCCCAAAATTTCTGTCCTTTGTGTTAAGCTACCAGCGTGGGTGGGTGTCGAGGCAAAGCCAGATGGGGGCTGGGTCAAGCAGGTTTGCACTCTCTCAGCATGCATGCAGGGCAAGCAGCATCTCTGTGGGTGTCAGCGAATGGGGGTGGTTCTCAGGCCACTGGGTTGATGATCCAGAGGGAAGTGCTGCCAGCTCTGCTGCACAAAAGACTTCACATGGGGAGTGGGGTGTAGCAGTCAGCAGTAAGATCCACACAAATCTCATGCATGTGGTGAGGCATATCCTGTTCCTGCAGTGTTCCACTAGTGGCAGCAAGCTAAGTTCCTGGCAGCCTGCACTTAGAATTCCCAACTGCCCCAGGTGGTAAGCTTTCCATCAGAGATAGCAATCTTGGCTTTCAGTGAGGTCACACACCTCCCCATCCACCCACAAAGCTGGGAGCTGGCCCCTACACCTGCATTCCTGGATGCCGCACTCCCCCAACCCACCTTCTTAACCCTCCTTCCCCTATCCACCCCCTCCATCTATCCCTGGCCAAGGGAGTTCATTCCCACCTGAGGTTATATCCTAAAACCCAGTTGGGGGCTTCTTTCAACCTGTGACCACTGCTTGAATTATTTTTTGGCTGACCTCCACAGGGTTCCCCGTGAAGAACAATAAGGAATGGTTTCCCTTGGTCTGCACTGTCGATTGGGAGTGCACACAAGGGTTTTCGCACCACTGCTCCTACTGTTATGTTCCATGACCCTCCCCAAGTTGGTGCCTGCTCTGGGTAGAGTTAAGGTCTTCCCCTGTGGCCTGGACTTTCAAGTTCCCGGTTGGGGTATGTATCCTGGAGACAGTCTCTTCCCCTCTCACACTTGGGACTCAGAGCCCTTCATCTAACTCACGGTGTAGGCTGCAGCCTAATACTTCCTTCACAGGGTCTGTGGATTCTTTCAGTTTTCCTCTTCAGTTCCCGTGTCACTTCTTGAAAAAAAGTTCACAGCATGAATCTCTACACACTATTTTGTCCTTCCAAGTTGGTAAGATAGGCTAGAAAACTCTCTAATCCTCCATCTTAGGGGGGAAATAGAAAAAATCTAAAATATAATTTAATAAACTAATATGCATACATTTTAAGTGTAATTCAATGAGTTTTGCAAATATATGCACCCATTTGTATGCATGCATATTCCTACCTTCCCAAATAAGATATTAATTTGATGATATTTCTACCACCCAGAAAGCTCCCTTCTCCCTTTATAAACAATGTCTCTTGCCCCTATGCCCAGAAAACCACTGATCTGACTTTTATTTCTCTAAATTCATTTTTCCTATTCTAGAACTTTATATAAGTGCCATCATATATTACATACTGTTTTGTGGTTGGCTTCTATTGCTCAAAATGTGTTTGAGATGTGTCTGTGTTGTATTCATCAATATTTCATTCCTTTTTTCACTTTGAGTAGTATTCCATCATATGAATATGTCACAATTTGTTTACAATTTGTTTATTCATTCATCTATCAATAGGCATTTGGCTTTTTCTAGTTTTCAGATTTACAAATAAACAATTCTAAACATTTATCTGTGTGTCTTTATGTGACATGTTTTCACACATTTAGGTAAATACAGAAGAGTGGAACTAGTAGGTCATATATAGAGAATGAATATTTAAATATCCACTCATAGAGAGAGAGAGCATATTTAAACTAAACTCAGCCAATTTTTTTTCTAAAGTGGTTGTACTATTTTATACTCCCACCAGCAATGTGTGAGAGTGCCAATTATTTCACTTCCACTGTACCACATGATACTAAATCTTTTTAGTATTAGCCATAACAGATGGTCTGAAATCATACTTCATGTTGGCTTTAATTTATATTTCCTTAATGACTAATAGTATTTTCATATACTTGTTAACCATTAGTATCTTCTTTTTTGAAAAGTCTATTCTAATTTTTTGGTCTTTTTAATTTTTTAAAATTAAGAATTCATTTTACATTTTGGAATTTTTTTTCAGATTTATGTACTATAAATATTTACTCCTAGTATGTGGCTTACCCATTATTTTCTTAATAATATCTTTTGAAAAGTTTTAAATTTTGGCAAAATTCAATTTACCTTGTTTCATTCTTTTATGGCCAGTGCTTTTTATGTCCTGTCTGAAAAGACCTTTGCCTAATGTAAAATTGCAAGGTTTCTTCCTATGTTTTCTTTCTAGAAGTTCTATCTTTTTTGATTTTTATATTTAGGCCTATGATCAGTTTCAAATTTTATACATATACATGATATGATATAATATGAGTTATGCTGGAGGTTTATTTTCTGGATGAATAATCTGTTCTTCCAGTACTATTTGTTAAAGAGGATTTTTACAAAAACTTTGCTAGAATGTTGACTGGGATTATGATGCATCTATAGATCTATTCAGGGAAGAATGACATCTTAAAAATACTAAGTCTTCCAATCCATAAACATGATATAGCTCTCCATTTATTTAGAAATTCTCCAATTTCCCTCAGCAACATTTTGTACTTTTCAGTGTAGGCATCTACATGTCTTTTGGTAAGTTTACTTCTCTGAGGATTTTATGTTTTTCAATGCTAGATTTTCAAAGAGTTTGTAGAAGGATTTTTGTTTTTATGTTTTTTGTCTTTCAGATTCCTTAGAATTGCAAATAAAGTCAATTTTGCTTCTTCCTTTCAATCACTATGCCTATTCTGTCACTTTCTTGCTTTATTAGACTGGCTAGGATTTCTACTATGATGTGGAATAAAAGTAGTAAAAGTAGACAACCTTGCCAGAAAAATAGTGGTCTTAAGGAAAAAATGCTCATTATTTCACAGTTAATATGATTTTTGCTATAAAAATTTTTATAGATTTCCTCTATAAAATTTCCTTAGAAATAGAAGGAGTTTCCTTCTCCTCCTAGTTTGGGGAGTGTTTATCATGTATGGGTGTTGAATTTTATCAAATTCTTCTGCATCCATTGATATGATCAATTTTTTTTATCATTGCATCAATAGTTTTCAAATTTTCAAGCCATCTTGTATTCCTGGGATAAACTTCACTTGATCATAATGTATTGACATTTTTATATAATTCTAGATTTTGTTTTCTAATGTTTGTTGAGGACTTTGTGGTCAGGAGGAATATTGATCCGTAATTGTACTTTTTATAATGCTTTCGTTAGGTTTGGTGTCAGGGTCGTGGTGGTTTCATAAAATGAGTTTACTTAGTGTCCTCTATTTTCTGAAAGACATTTTGCCAGATTAGGATTGTTTCCTTGAATGTTTTAGAGCATCATCAGAGAAGCCATTTACAACTGAAGTATTTTCATAAAGCCTTTTGATTGAAAATTAAGTTTCTTTAAGCAATATCGAACTCTTCCCATTTTTATATTTCTTCCTGAGGCACTTTTAGTAAATTGTATTTTTCAAGGATTTGTCCATTTCATTTACTTTCTAATTTATTGGCTTAGAGTTCCTAAAATAATCCTTTAGTTTATAGGCTTTAAAGAGATACCTCTTTAATCCTTAATTTCACTAATTTTATTTTTCTCTCTTTTCTCTTTAACCATTTTTACAAAATCAATATTATCAATTATTTGAACCTGTCCTTTACCTTAAATTTTCTCTGCTGTTTGTTTATTTTATATATCCATTGATTTCTTCTAATATATAATTTTTTTTCTTATACTTACTTTGGGTTTAAGCTTCTTTTCTCCTTTAGTTTGTGAAAGTGGAAATTTAAATAATGTAAATTGTCTTTCTTCTATAATAGCAATGATATGGTTGGATTTGTGTCCCCACCCAAATCTCATGTTCAGTTGAAATCCCTAGTGTTAGAGGTGGGGCCTGATAGGAGGTGATTGGATCATAATGACAGAAATCTCATGGTTTCTCTCATTATGAATGATTTAGCACCATCCCCCCTTGGTACTGTATAGTGAATGAGTCTCATAAGATCCGGCTGTTTAAAAGTATGTAGCACCTCCTCTCACCTCTTGCTCTGGCCATGTGAAGTGCTGGCTTCCTCTTTACCTTCTGCCATGATTCTAAGTTTCCTGAGGCATCCCCAGAAGCCAAGAAGATGCCAGAATCATGCTGTACAGCCTGTGGAACTGTGAACCAAAAGAACCTCCTTTTTTATAAATAACTCAGTCTCAGATATTTCTGCATAGCAGTACAAGAACAGATTAATACAATAGGCATTTAAAAAGTTAAATTGTCCCCTAGGACCTACTGTGATGGTTAATTTTCTGTGTCAGTTTCACTGAGCTAAGGGATATCCAAGCAGCTGGTAAAACATTCTTTCTGCGTGTGTCTGTGAAGATGTTTCCAGAAGAGATTAGTATTTGAATCAGTAAACTGAGTAAAGAAGATCTTCCCTCTCCAATGAAGGTGAGCATCATCCAATTCCTTGAGGGCCATCATAGCACAAAAAAAGTAGAGAAAGGATGGCTTTCTTTCTCTTCTGGAGCTGAGACATTTTTCTCTTTCTTTTGGACATCAGAATTCCTGGTTCTCAGGTCTCTGGACTTCAGGACTAACGTAAGCAGCCACCTTCACCCCCATACCCATGCACCCTAAGTTCTCAGGCCTTTGGACTTGAACTGAATTCCACCATCATCAATTTTCTTGGTTCTCTAGCTTGTAAACTGCAAGTGGTGGGACTTTTTAGTTCATAATCACATGAGCCAATTCACACACACACACACGCACATACACACATATATACACACACACACACACACACACACACACACACAGCCAGTAGGAAATATATGCATATTTAGAGGAAACAGAGCCAATAGGAAATATGTACATATTTCCTATGTACATAATATGTGCATATTTCCTATTGGCTTTGTTTCTCTGGAGAACCCTAATACACCTATATTAGCTACGTTACAAATTTTGATATGTCATTTTAATTGAGAAAATTAAAAGAATTGAGGAAATATTTCTTTTAATACTACTTGTTTGACCCATGAGTTGCTTAAAATTATACTATTTAATTTCCAAATATTTGGGGATTTCTATATAACTTTTTTAAAATTTTTAAATTCAATTACATTGTGGTCAGAGACAACCTGGAGAACTCAATGTTTTAATTTTACTAAGACTTTTTAAGGTCAAGTATATAGTGTATCTTGATAAGTGTTCAATATGCACTTCAAAAGCATTATAATCAAGTTATTGGATATATTATTTTATAAATATAAATTTGGGCAATTTGAGCAATTTGGTGATAATGTTCTTCAGATCTTTTATGTTATTATTATTTTTGTCTCTGTTTTAT
Organism: Cacajao melanocephalus; assembly: GCA_963573385.1. Classification (NCBI taxonomy): domain Eukaryota; kingdom Metazoa; phylum Chordata; class Mammalia; order Primates; family Pitheciidae; genus Cacajao; species Cacajao melanocephalus. Next base: position 152,002 of record CAUYLG010034293.1, read on the forward strand.
CAAGTGCTGAAAGAAGGATGTTAAGCAAATTACCTATTTATCCTATTTATTCTGTCAATTTTTCCTTCATGTATTTTGAAGACTGTTGTATAGATTTATGGTTGCTATGTCTCCCTGAAGAATTGACCCTTGTGTTGAAGACTACATTGTCTGAATCAAACAGAGCCATAGGAGCTGTATCTTATGTTACTATTTGCATGCCATGTCTTTTCTTCAGCCTTTTATTTTTAACCTACCTAGATCACTTTACATAGTATACTTTTCATGCATATAGTATTTAGTTGGGTCTTGTTGTTCATCCAGTATGACAATCATTGTCTTTTAATGGGAATGTTCACATCAAGTAAATATAATTATTGTTGTAGCTGCATTTAAGTCTACCACTTTAAAATCTGTTTTTCAATTTCCCCAAATTGTTTATTTGCTATGGCTTTTTTTCTGTCTACTTTGGTTAATCAAATACATTTAGCATCAAATTTTATTTCCTCTAATGGTGTTTTACCCATATGTATAGTATTTAATTTCCTCTATATGAAACTATACACATGCTTTACTAATCAAAATCTCTTAGTGTTGTTCCTTTGACACATTACTATTCCCACTTTACAAATAAAAACCTCTTATACAATATAATTCCATATACTTGTCTCCACTTATCCTTTGGAATATTGTTAACATTATTTACTTTTATATATATTATAAATTCCTCTATACACTATAGTCTTTTACATGTTTGGCACATTTATAATTTCGAGTGCTCTTTATACCCATAGATCTGAAACCTGGTAGGTGTCATTTCAATTCAGTGAATAAATAACTTCCTCTTACGTTTCCTGTAGTGCAGGTTTCATGAAATTGAATTCTTTCTGCAATCATTTGTGTAACAATGCTTTCATTTTTCCTCAGTTTTGACTGACATTTTTGCTAGTATAAAAACCTAAATTGACAGGTAATTTTTAACATTTTAAATAAATTTGTCCAATTATCTTATCCTTTCATTGTTTTGATGTGAAGTCAGCTATCATTTGTAACCTTGTTCAAGTGTACATAATTCTGACTGGAAGATTTTCTCTTTATCTTTGATTCTCAGCAATCTTACCATTAATGGCAAAAACCACAATTACTTTTGCACCAACCTAATGCAGTATACCTAATTGTGTCTACTTTGCTTAGGGTTTGTTGAGCACATTGGGCCTACAAGTTGATGCTTTTTTTTTTTTCATCAAATTTGGGGAAATTTAAGCTATTACTTCTTTAAATTTTTTCTCATGTTTTAGGATTTTAATTATCCATGTGCTAGACTGCTAGACTTTCTATATGTCACTCAGGGAACACATGCAGCAGTGTTCATTTTTCATAAACCTTTTTTCTCTGTGTTCTTCTGGTTGGATAATTTTCATTGATCTGTCTTCAAATCAGCTTATCTTTCTTCTAGCATCTGAGTTTCTAAAAGAAACACATCTCTGATAGCTACAAAGTCAAAATTTCTGAAAAAAATAAACCAAATTGTGTATCTATGGATGTTAGAACATTTATTTATGTACAATTGTAGGATAAAATTTTTCTGAAGTACAATCTGAGAAGTAATCACCTGGGTTTTGGAAAATCACCTTGACCTCAATACAAGTGTCCTCTTTCTCAATTATTATGTTGTTCTAATTCTTTTATATGCATAATTATTACCTTAACTGCATAAAGCTATAAAATAGAATTATTAATTTATGTTTACTTATTAAAATTTTCAAGAGTTTTCTTTACCTATCTGTTATAGTTGGCCCTCTATATCTGTGTATTCTGAATCCACAAGTTTAATCAGTTGTAAATTGAGAATATTCAGGACAAAGGAAAACAATAAAAAATAATGATTAAAAAATTTTTCCCTAGGTACAAGATGGCCAACTGGACAGAGCCAGAAAGCATTTCTCCCAATGAGAGAGACAAAAATTATCAAGTAAACCAATAAATTTCAAACAGATCTCCAGAGAGAAAACACTGAGCATCAATAGAGAGTCAACACAGGCACTGGGGCTGAAGAGGAAGGAAGCCGGGAGCCCTGCATGGGATTGCCGAGCACCAAGAATAGTTCCTGTTCCTGAACAGCTCCTAAAGTAGGGGCGAGTGAAATAACTGCAGGACAACCCACTGCCACCATGGACCTCTGGGATTCTAGCTACAAGAGATCCCACGACCCCCATAGATACTTGAATTGGCAGGGGAATCTGCCCAGAGAGTAGGCAGAGAAAGAGCTCCAGCCTGCACAGAGCCTGGGGACTTTCTGTGCTGGGCAGCTGCAGCAAAACATGATAATACACAACAATCTGCCAAGGCTCTTTATCCTCCTTCAAGTAGCTCTAACCCCAGCTGACCTCCAGGCCAGGAGACAGCAAGGCCATTGTTCCCAGAGGATTGGAGCATGTATCATCTGCAGGCCCTTTGGCCCACCAGCCCTCCCAAGGCTCCTGCCTTAATGCTCCCACGAGAGTGTGCACATGGCACAGGTTTGCTTTGCCAGCAGTACAGGAACACGTTGGCTCCCCCAGCACAGTAAATGCCTGAGCCTAAGGGGTCAGAGGAAAATGTCATGGACCTGCTCCCAATGCCCCAAGGTCACATCATACCGCTCAGGAGTGCAGAGCTGAGATGTGTGGCTGATGCTTGAGCTAGGGAGGAGCCCCCACGCTCAGAGCATTGTTTATCTCAATAGATTCAGGAAAAGCTTTCAATACAATCAAACATTCCTTCATGATAAAAATTCTCAACAGATGAGGCATGGAAATAACATATTTCAAAATAACAAAATCCATCTATGACAAACCCATAGCCAATATCATGCTGAGTGATCAAAAGCTGGAACCACTACCCTTGAGAACTGGAAAAAGACAAGGATGTCCACTCTCATCATTCCTACTAAAAGTCCTAGCCAAAGCAATTAGGCAAGAGGGAGAAATAAAAACAATCAAAATTGGAAAAGAAGAACTCAAACTTCCTTGGCAATATGACTGTATACCTTGAAAATCCTAAAGACTCCACCAAAAGGCTTCCAGTACAGATAAATGACTTAAGTAAAGCTTCAAGATACAAAATAAATGTACAAATATAAGTAGCGTTTCTATAAAACAATAATGTCCAGGCTGACAGTCAAATCAACAATGCAATCCCATTTACAATAGCCACACTAAAAATGGAACATTTAGAAATATAGCTAAACAAGGAGATGAAAGATTTCTACAAGGAGAACTATAAAATACTGTTTAAGAAGTCAAAGACTGCACAAATAAATGGAAAATCATTCCATGCTAAAATGACCATACTGCCCAAAGCAATTTGCAGATTCAGTGCTATTCTTAATGAACTACCAATGTCATTTTTCACAGAATTAGAAAAAAAACTATTCTAAAATTCATATGGAACCAAAAAAATAGCCCTAAGAGTCAAAGCAATCTTAAACAAAAAGAACAAAACTAGAGGCATCACACCTGACTTCAAACTATATTACAAGGCTATAGTAACTAAAACACCATGGTATTGTTTTGATACAAAACAGTATGTATACAAAAACAGACACATAGACCAATGGAACAAAATAGATCACCCAGAAATAAAGCTGTACACCTACAACTATCTAATTATCAACACATTTGACAAAAATAAGAAATGGGACAAAGAATTCCTATTCAATAAATGGTGCTGGGATTACTGGCAAGCCATATGCAGAGGAATGAGACTGGGTGCCAACTATATACAAAAAATTACTCAGGATGGATTAAAGACCTAAATGTAAAACCTAAAACTATAAAAATCCTAGAAAGTAAACCTAAGAAATACACTTCTCAATATTGGCCTTGGCAAAGAATTTATAACTAAGTCCTCAAAAGCAACTGCAACAAAAACAAAAATTGATTAGCGAGACCTCATTAAACTAAAGAGCTTCTGCAGAGCAAGAGTGCTATCAACAGAGTAACAGACAACCTACAGAATGCTAGAAAATATTTGCAAACTGCATCCAACAAAGGTCTAATATCCAGAATCTATAAGAACTTAAACAAATCAAAAAGCAAAAAAATAAATACCCCCACTAAAAGTGGACAAAGGACATGATCAGACACTTCTCAAAAGAAGACATACAACTAGCCAACAAACATATGAAAAAGGGCTTCACATCACTAATCATCAGAGAAATGCAAATCAAAACCACAAAGAGATACCATTTCAAACCCATCAGAATGGCTTTTGCAAAAATGTCAAAAAAATAACAGATGTTGGCAAAGCTGAGGAGTAAAGGAGACACTTATACACTGTTAACGGGAATGTAAATTATTCCAGCCACTGTGGAAAGCAGGAGATTCCTCAAAGAACTAAGATTTGAACTACTATTCAACCTGGCAATCCCATTACTGGATATATAACCAAAAGAAAATAAATCATTGTATCAAAAAGACACATGTACACATATGTTCATTGCTGCTCTATTCACAATAGCAAAAATATGGACACAACCCTGGTGCCCATTGACAGTGGAATCAATAAGGAAAATGTGATATCTATATGTCATAGAATATTACACAGGCATAAAAATGGATGAAATTATGTCTTTTACAGCAATATGGGTAGAACTGGAGGCTATTATCCTAAGCAAACTAATACAGAAACAGAAAACCAAATACCACATGTTCTCATTTAGAAGTGAGAGCTAAACTTGGGATACATTTGGACATAAAGACAACAACAATACACACTGGAAACTACTAGATGGGGAAGAGAAAAACTGCCTACTGTGTACTATGCCTATGTACTATGTGGGTGATGGGTTCACTCAAACCCCAAACTTCAATATCACAAAATTTACCTTTGTTACAAATATACATATGTACACCCTGATTCTAAAATAAATGTTGAAAGGAATGAAAATAACAATACAACAATAAAATAATACAAATAAACATATAAAATAAAAAATACAAACAAAAAATAATACAGTACAACAATGTTTTATATAGTATTTACATTGTATGAGGTACTTTAAGTAATCTGGAGATTGAAGTATACAGAAGGGTATGCATAGGTTCTTTGCAAATACTATACTATTTTATATAAATGACTTGAGTAGCTGTGGATTTTGGTATCCGTAGGCATCCTAGAACCAATCTCCCATGGACACCAAGGGATGAACACATGCCTTTAATGCCAGTTTGAAAACTTTGAGATTTGTCATGATTATATAAGTCTTTGTTCGTAGTTAAGTTCTAAATTTACAGGGTTGATTTTATCCCAATTTAGTCTATTTTTAAATATAAGATTCTAAGTGAAAGAGTAACAGGTAAAATTGAAACCTTTTTCTGTAAAGTTTTTTTTGGGGATATAGTTCAAAGAAATTGAGAAAATGAATGACTCTAATGACTGGGTTACAAATTCTTTTGTAAAACCAGTGATTTCCAGTTCTTTTTATTAACAAAATCAAAGGAGCAAAATTCTAATCAATTCTGATGGGAGCACAAGAAGGTCCATCCTAAAAATGTCAAGTCTTCTTCACCAGCCATCTCCTGTCCTTCCTTATTAAATGTGCCAATATATGAACTGATGAAGGCATTAGGGATGGTAGCCATGCATGAGATCAGCTTTGTGATTTGACGTAGCTACCATCATTGCTAACTGCCCAAACTGCCAACTTACAGGTCAGGCCAATGCTGAGACTCTGAAATGTCACTATATTTGGCAGGAACAGCCAGATACATTGTCATTGATTTATTACATTAAAACTTCCCATTAGGTAGGATACAATGTTTCATCCTCATAGGATTACATACATTTTCTTGGCATAGATTGTCTTCTCTGCCTGCAGTACTGCCAGCATCACTATTTATGGATTTTTAGTAGTAAAGAAGCTCAGATTTTTTTTCTTCTCTTACCCATGACAGGTTGAGGGCTGTTCCCAGGGACATTTACTGTTTAGCATTTCTGGTTTGCTTTGCTCAGAGGACCAAGCATACTCTTGCAAACAGAGAAAGTCCTCTGGATGAAAGTGGCAGTTATTTGTAATAGGAAGACATTAATAAGCCTAGAAATGGTGAATGCCTAAGAAATGTGGGCAAGACACTAATAGCATCTACTAGAAATAAATTTCAGTTTTCTAACACATTATTTTTGTGGTAATGTGGATTATAAGAATTTGTAAGAATTATTTTTAGGAAGTAAAATGAAAAACTTAGAGCCATTCATGGTATTGCAAAGGAAATACAATCAAACATTTTCAAACTTATAATTTCTGGAAACTATTATATATCTGGGATAACCCAAATACCAACAAATAAAACTGAATTATAAATAAAAAGTTGTATTTCTGCGCTAGTTCATCCTGTAGGAAATGGCATATCTTCTTTCAAAGCCTAAAAAAATATTCCATTGAATACATATACCACCATTTCTTTTCAACTTAAATAAAGTATACAGAATATTTACTATTTTATTATACTTACAGCTTATTTTTCATTTAATATTGGGTTGTGGATTTTTTGTTTTGTTTTGTTTCTTGTTTTTTTAATGTGTTTTGTTTTATCCTGTTTATTTTTGTTTTTCTTTTTCTCTGTTTGGAAGGAACTAGAAATTTGAATACTACCTTCAACTATAAAATGGGGATTTGGGTGATAAGTTATTTTATCTCTAAGATCTTTTACAGATGTCATATTCTCTAAATAGTGAAAAATACATAGTATTAAAAATTATGAATAAACAAAAAACAAACAGTAGCCACGTAATTAGAATAGCTGTATTGTGACATGCTCAGGTTACTTTAAAACTATTAACAAAATATTCAGGAAAACATTATTACATGATAGCCTAAAAGTATTCTCCTAGGACTTTTACTTCTTTTTGAAAAATTAATCTGAGAAAAATGAGGAATAAAAAAGTATCTGTTTAAAAACATGCCAAGTTATTCTTAATAAAGAAGAAAGGACAATGATGAAAAACTAAATGTGTCTCTTAGAAATTAACTTATCCATAATGGAAACTGAGATGAAAGAGAATGACGAGCACTTCATTTTGTCTTCAGTTTTTAGCTCCAAAGGCCATATTTCCAAAGACAGCATTCAGCATTTGTTTTCAGCTAATGCGAGGAGCTGAATCCACTCTGCTCTTAGCAATAAAACCATTCAATGGAAAAGCTATTGTCAGAATGAGAGAAAACTGCGAAGTGTAGTGAGAGGGCACAGCCAATGGTATTAGGACATGTAAGTTCTAGTTCTGGTTCTACTGTCTAATAATCTGAGTCCTCCTGGTCTCTTTTCATTATTAATCCAACAGAGATAATAATGCCACTTACTGCAAAAAGTTCTTTTAATAGTCAAAAGAGACAATATATGTGAAAAGATCTTGAAAGCTGTAATATGAGTTAGTTGTTGCAATTGTGCATAAGCCTGTGAGTCAGGATTCTCTTGTTTCATCCTAGAGAGTATGCAGTCAGTAGGAAAAAAATGGAAATCTGCAGAAATGGCTTGGTTTGGTTAGTAATTACTTCTCCATTACTAACCAGAATATATAGCAAAGGAATAGCACAATAAGAACACCATGGAATACTATGCAGCCATAAAAAGGATGAGTTCATGTCCTTTGCAGGGACATGGATGAAGCTGGAAACAGATGAAGCTAGAAACCATCATTCTCAGCCAACTGACACAAGAACAGAAAACCAAACACCGCATGTTCTCTCTCATAAGTGGGTGTTGAACAATGAGAACACACCGACACAGGGAGGAGAACATCACATACCCAGGCCTATTGGAGGGTAGGGGGCTAGGGAAGGGATGGCAGGGGGTGGGGGGATTGTGGAGTGATAGCGTTAGGAGAAATACCTAATGTAGATGACGGGGTGATGGATGCAGCAAACCACCATGGCACGTGTATAACTATGTAACAAACCTGCATGTTCTGCACATGTACCCCAGAACTTAAAGAGCAAGAAAGCAAGAGAGAGAGAGAGAGAGAGAGAGAGAGAGAAAAGAAAGAAAAAAGAAAGAAAAGAAAGAAAAAGAGAGAAAGAGAGAAAGAAAGAAAGAAAGAAAGAAAAGAAGAAAGAAAGAAAAGAAAAAAGAAAAGAAAGAAAGAAGGAAAGAAAAGAAACGAAAGAAGGAAGGGAGGGAGGGAAGGAGGGAGGGAGGGAAGAGAGAGGGAAAGAAGGAAGGAAGAAAGGAAGGAAAAGGATTTTTCAGTCTTCAGAGTTAAGAATTCAAGATAGAGTTACTAGACATTGCAGTTTTTCTTGTGTTCTGGTGCATAGATGCTCCTCAACTTACAATGAAGTTACTTCCCGAGAAACTCATCATAGATTAAAAATATTTTAAGTAGAAAATGCATTTAATACACCTAATGAGCATTATAGCTTAGCCTAATCTATCTTAAACATGCTCAGAATGCTTACATTACCCTGTAGTTGAGCAACAGCATCTAACACAAAGCTTATTTCATAATAAAGTGTTGAATATCTCATGTAATTTATCAAATACTGTACTGGAAGTTAAAAACAGAATGCTTGTATAGGTATCATTCTAAAGTTGAAACTATCGTAAGTCATGGGTAATCTATAATTATTAATAACACCCCATTTTTTTTTGCCAATGGTATCCTGTTTAGCCAGTAAATTGCATAACCACCATAGGGTGCTAATAGGTGCTGATAATGTGCTGTCCCAGCAGCAGGTTCGTACAGGCAATAGTGCGAAACTCTCCAATGTTCTAGGTATATAACGTGCAACCAAATTTTATTCCTAAGTCCCTTCTGGGGAGAGTGATGAAACCCATCTAAAAGAACAAGCTAATTATTGGGCTCATTGATATATATTCTGAAAAGCATGAATACTGTGGTTGAAGTTTCTAACTGTCCACCAAAATCCATTTTCCTCTTATTCCATAGAAATAATCGTATCTATGACAAGGCTGCCAACCAGAGAATATATGTCCTTGCACCCCTTATGCCAGGTGTTGCCATTTGCCTGAGTTTCTATTAATGAAATGTCAGTAGGAATGATGTGTGTCTCTTCCTGGCCTGCCTGAAAAGCATGCACATGTCCCAGGGTCTTCCCCTTCCCCCAGGTATAATCCATGACAACTCAGCTTTGATGGTACTGATGACCATCACATGATAGAAGCATCTGTGTAGAGCAGAGCTGACTGTTGCTGTAGGTCACTCATCTAAGGCAGTTTATTAGGAGATAAACTGGCTTTTAGGTCATTATGTTTTTAGGGCTTTTTGTTGCAATGGCACCCCTCTCTACCTGAGCTAACATAGATAGCTCTGAAACGCATCTTTGGAAATAAAGAGCAATGGCAAAAGCTGAAGAAGGAGGAAACCAGGACTATGGGGTGTTTTAAGAGACTTTTCTATTGAAATGGGGGACAAAGGTGACTTAGGGAGCCAGCTGGCTGGCCTGAGTGAATTCCTCACTGTATCTATTAATTTGCTGTGTCCAGAGGTAGGAGAGGCTGGCTTCTCCCTCACACTGGCAGCATGGTCAGGAAATGGCAATTATGCCTAAAAGCTCACTTTTACTTAAAAACAGAATTCTCAAAATAATTCAGAAGAAATGTCTCAGATTTCCAACAGATCCTTCACACACACACACACACACACACACCACTACCACCACCACCACCAGCAACAACAATTCAACTCCATCTCTCACTGCCTTCTGTCTCCCACTTCCAAAGAGACAGAACTTACATAGCCTAGAGTTCTGACTCACTGACCTACATGGCTGTAAAGTGATCCCACTAAATCCTGACATAGGCAGGTACATAAAATCCACAAGCCATTTAACGGGACACACTAGTTGGGAGGAGGTATAACTAACTGAACAAAAAGAACAGTTGTTCCGATGACGCTGAACTACTGAAAAATATACAAGGGAATTGTAATATAAATATCATAAGAATGGCTAAATAGTTACAATTAGTAAACATAAAGATTTTTCAAAATATGGTTTCTGTATTTAAGATTCAATCAAGCAATTAAAAAAGAGAATAGTCACTCCCAAACATTAAATTAGTGTGCATAAAATTCAAACAGAACACATACACCATAACTCAAAAAGGAAAATAAATTTTAAAAATGAATGAAATATTAAGCCTGGAAGAAAGAATAGGAGACTTACTGTATACATCATCAAGTAATAATAGAAAGACAAAATCATAACACAAATAATGTAGAATTAAAAGTAAGTATAAACTGGGTATACGAAGAACACAATTAAGGATAGCTATAAACCAGGAGCCCTGGAACAAATAACCATAAATAGGCTAAATACTGCTCTTATAATTCAATAACTCTCAGACTGAGTTAGAATCAAAGTTCAAATCAGAGAACTGGAAGATAAATAAAGGAAGTCCTACATAATACACCATATATTTGTAATAGAAATCACCATTAGAGGAAAAAAAACAAGGAGCTTCTGTAAAAAAAAAAAAAAAAAGGAAGAGGAAGAGAAAAAAGAAAAGAAAGAAAGAGAGAGAGAGAGGAAGGAAGGAAAGAGAGAGAGAGAAAAGCTGTCAAAAACAAATATATCTAAAGTAAAGTGATTTTTTTAAAGATAAAAATAAAGAGTGATAAAAATGATCAAATAAATGACAGCAATGGGAAAATAGAACTGTGGCATTGTCAGTACAACAAAAAACAGAATTCAAATACAAACAACTAACTTACATAAAGGACTTTTAGTAACAATAAAACACAAATCCCAAAAATTGACATAAAGATACAAACACATATGTATCTAATAACAAAGAAAATCAGACTAAATATTTGATAGAATTGACAAACTTGTGAAATGTTGCTACAGTAATGAGAACAGAAGCAATTATCATGGTTTTACATCTGCAAAAACTTGCAAACATGGTTTTATTTTCCCTTGCTTATAAGACTATGTTATTTAATTCAGTTTAACTATTTATTAAGCACAGACTATATGCAAGACATTGGTCTAGGAATGAAGTTCAGGTAAGCATTGATATAAATCATAGAACATTGCTCCTGTTTAACTTTCACAAACAAAAAACAATCTATAAATTGAATTTGATGTGATATACTTACAATATTAATGAGTTCAAAAATTATATCATGGACTTATTAATTAGAAGAAATAGTGAAGTATTTAAAAGCTGAAAGAATAGTCAATTTTTTTTCATAAATTCCTTTTTACTTGGCTGATAGAGACCAATGCAATACAAAATGTTGAAACTATTTGTATAGTTAATAAAAGGAATTCCTCTATTTAGTGTATGATAATACATTTTATTGTACTTCACTTTATTTTACTTATCAGATATTATAATTTGTACAAAATAAAAACCTGTAGCAACCTGTGTCAGGAAAGTCTATTGAAGTTTTTTTCTTTTTTTTTTTTTATTCTTTTATTTTTCACTTTTTCTTTTTCCTTTATTCTAAAATAATTTTTAAAAAGCAGCATACATGTGCAAAACATGCAGGTTTGTTACATAGGTATATGTGTGTCATGGTGGTTTGCTGCATCTATTAACCCTTCATCTAAGTTCCCTCCCCTCACCCCCTACACCCCAACAGGCCCTGGTGTGTGTTGTTCTCCTCTCTGTGTCCATGTTTTCTCAATGTTCAACTCCCACTTATGACTGAGAACATGCAGTGTTTGGTTTTCTGTTCCTGTGTTAGTTTGCT